>JBBMOL010002080.1:0-28840 GCA_037954665.1 Laguncularia racemosa
GCTTAATTTCCTTAGAAACAAGACTTAAAACCTAGGTTTTTTAAATACGATTTGGGAGATTTTTTGTAAATATTCGATAAATTCTTATGTTTTTTTTTTAATTTGTGCTTGTGTTTTTATTTTGATTGGTTTAAATATTTTTAGTGTTTTAAAATTTGTTTATATGATATTGATTTTGAGATTGAAAAAATTCAAAAAAAAATTAGATTTTGTTTTGGGTGAAGAAAAATTGGGATGAAATCTTAGAAAAAAGTTCCCAGGGTTTTTTTTTTGAATTTTTTGGGTTTTTTAGTTTTGAAAATTTTGGGTTGTTCCTAATGAAAGTTTTTAAAATCATGCATTATAAAGGGAGTTTTCCCAAAAAAGGAATTTTGAAAATTTGGGGCCCCCTTAATAAGTTTAAAGAAAGTTAAAAAAACAAAAATTCGAAATTTCCCTATTTTAAAAAAATTGTAAGAAAAAATTGAATGTTTTTTGTTAATGTCACATAAAAAATACTTAGGGGAAGTAATGCCTAGATACTATTTTTTTAATTAATTTTGAATTTAAATTTTTAAATTTTGGGATTTGCTTTTTTCATCTTTTTAAAAATCTTAGATTTTAAATTTAATTTTTTCTTTAAAAGTTTTTTTGGAAATCAACCCCAACTCACAAAAACCCGGGTTTTAAATAATAAGGTTTTAGGTTTAAGAAATTAAAAAAATTTGAAATCTTTGTGGGAAAATACCCTTTTTTTTTTAAAAACACAAAAATTAAAAATTTTTTTGATAGGTAAAAAACTTGCCTTACATAAAAGGTCATTAACGGGTGAGTGCGGCATAACCTATGAAAAGAAGGCATAGGGTGCATGAAAATGCAATTTTTTTCCCACGGGACCTAATTTTTGGTTTTTTTAAAGGGTTTTGAATCAAAATCTTTCCTCTATATTTTCGAAGGCATACGAAATGGAAATTTAGTGAAAAGAACAAATATTAACATTTGCCCCTTCCTTGAAAAACTTTCCAATGCATGTAGAGCGGGAATTGCGGGTGGGGTCAAAATTTTTTTGGCCTGCCCCCGGGCGGGGCCCCCCATGAGGCCCGGGGGGGGAAACCCTTTCCCAAATGACAAAAATTTTTGGCCCCCAAAAAAAAAAAAAAAAATGCAAATGTATTTAAAGCCATTAAAGGGGGGGGACAGATCGCAGACATGACACGTGAGGCAATAGTGACCGTGACCAAGGGCCTGAAACTGACTGACATTAAAATAGATATCGGCGACAGAAAAGGGACAGGGGAAATAACCCCCGGGACGACGGGGCCCCTTTTGGAAAACTTTTTTCCTCTTCCCCCCATCCCCTGTGTAGCTTTTTCCCTTTTCCCCTTAAAGCCTTCAACAAAGCATCCCCCCTAAACAAATTCCCCAATTTCAAAATTTCCCAGTCTTTCACTCTTTCAGACTCGTTAGTAGGTGATGGCGTCCCAGACTCGACCAGACTAGACCGGTCTCTACTACCCCAAACACCTTGGGCCTCATTTTTGCCCCGACCAAACCTCTTTGGTAATTTTAAGTTCCCCTTCCTATTTTTTTTATTTTTTCTTTTTCTTTTTTGTTGCTTGAAATTTAAATGGAGTGTAGATTTATGGTTTAGCTGTATGGGGGTGGTGGCCCTGGTAGACTTTTGGTAAAAATTGGGTTTAAGGTTTTTTTTTTGGGTTGGGGGCCTTTTGGGTTCCCCAAATTACTTTGTTGGTTTTGGCCTTTGGGTTTGGGGGTTTTGGCTTTTTGGGGGAAAGGGGGGTTTTAATGGTTTTTTGGGTTTTAGGAAAGGGGGGGTTTTTGGGGCCAAAAGGTTTTGGGGGTTGGGTTTTTTTGGTGTTTTTATTTTTGGGGTTTTGGGTTTTGTTTAGATAGGCGGTGCCCCGACGGTGATCCCGTAAAAACAGGATGAACCCGACGAGGGCGGGTTGCGGTGACGCCATGACAAGGGTTTTAATTTTGTAAGCGTTGATGCGGTGACTAAAATTTGTTTTTTTATAAATTAAAATTTCTTATATAAAAAAAGTTTTTTGTAAAATAAGTGTACTACACTAAAACATTTTTTTATATTATCAAAGAAGGGGGAAATTTTTTAAACTTTTAAAAGGAAATAATTAAGGGGATCGATACACTTTTTTAAGAAACTAAAAAAAAAAAAAAAAATTAAATTTTTTTTGCAGTATAATATTAAAAGTTGAAATATAAATTTTCAGAAAGGACCCCCCTAAGTAATAGATTGCAATGGAACCTATTTTAAAGTGGAATTTAAAGTGTCTGAAGTTTTGGGGGGTGTAAAAAATTAAACTACAACCAAGATCTTCTTTAAAAAGAAAACATTTAAGGGAAGAAGGGTTGAGTAGGTACTCTTTTTCTGAGGTTTTGGGAAAAGTTTACAAAAATTAAATATTAGGAACATAGTAAAAATAGGGGTAAGTGTAAAACATGTTTAGAAAAGGGAAAATGTTTTTTGGGGCAAAAATTCCCCCTGGAAATTCATCTTTAATTTGACATAGAGAAAAGTGCCCCTTTGAGGGCCCCAAAATTTTTAGATATAATGTGTTGGTTTATATGAAAATTGGGTTCCCTGTTGGCAAGTTAAGATCAAAAAAAACCAGATCTTAAATTTGCTTGTGAGATAATGGGGTATGGTTATTATTGAACATGATATGGGCCCTTTTTTTATTTGTTAAATATAGGAGGATTAAAACAGTTCATAAGCCAATTAGTAGAAAAACTAAAATTTCATAAGAATTTTTTTTGGAAAATTTTTATTTGACTCAAAAGAAACTTTTTAAACAAAAAAATTTTTAAAAAAATTCCCAGGGAAAGTTGTTTTTTTTTTCCCGATGTATAAATGCTTTTCCCCCAGGGGGATAAATTTGTTTTTACAATATTATGTTTTTTGGGCATTTTGGAAAAATAAAATAATAAAAATTTTTGCTTTTTTAAAAAACCCCCTCCTCACTCCCGGGTTTGAGTTTTTTCCCCAAAAAAAAAATTTGAATTTTTTTTAAAGATTTAGGCATAAAATAGGAAAAAAAATTCTTTCCCTTTTATTAATTTAAAAAATTTACAAATGGGTTTTAACAAAATTTTCTAAAAGAGCAATTGAACTTACCGCATAGTTTTTTTATGTGGTGGTTTTTTTTTTTCATTTTAAGATGTTTGCTTAATTCTTCATTTGATCTTTTATGGGAAGGATTGGACTGAAGAAAAAGAAACTTTTGCATAAAGAAAGGGAAAAGTGCCCAAGTATGTGAAGGGCCCCCGGGAGAGTAAAATAAAAACACTTTTTGGAGTGTATTGAACGGGTTTGGCAACATTAAATACCAATCTTTTTTTTGAAATTTGGGAAATGTAATTACTAATGGAATTCCCCCTTTATAAAAAGTTTTTGATAGCGCACTCAAGTATCGATGTGTTTTTTTCCTTGCTTTCAATTAAATGATCTCTTTAAATAAATTTTTCCCAAACCCTTTAAATAAGTAGGAAAAAAACCCAAAAAAAGATATGCAATTTTTGAGCCCTTTTTCATAAAATCGCCTTTTTGAGGGTTGGGAAATCATCATATCTAATTTCAAAACTACTTTTTTTTTTCCCCAAGAAATAGAGGATTAAATTTTGTTTTTTTTTAAAATAAAAATTTTAAAAAGTAGTGAAGATAAAGGTCATAAGGGAGATTTTCTATTAAAAATAAAAAATAGAAGTTCAAAAAGTATTGGAGTAAATTATATTTTTATCCATGCACTTGGATAATCTTTGACCCCTTGAATGAAGTTTGTTTTTTTTAAACCCTTTTTTTTTTTAATAAATTTTGTTTCCCCCTCACTTGGAAAGAAGTTTTTTTCCTCACAAAAAAAAAAGTTATATAAACTCTATAGAGAATATGAGAAGAGCAAAACAATCACATATCTAGAACTAAAAGCCATCAGGTTGGATAAACTTCTTAGGGACAAGACACATTTTGGAGGTAGCAGTAGTAAAGGAGTAGCAACACATAGAGTTTGGGAAGGGCTTGGGAAAAAGATTTTGCAAACTTTGGTGGAAATTTAATAACTTTGTTTTTTTTTTAAAATATATTTTTTTTCCCCTTTTAATAAAATCGGAAATTTAATTAATTTTTTCCGTAATAATGTGGGGAAATTCCCCCGAAAAAAAACCGTTAAGTAGAAGTACAAAGTTAGGTAAATCTTCTTTGGATATTTATTAGATGAGATAGAAAATAGATATAGACTTTTTAACTCAAAATTTGGATTTTTAAATAACATTGGAAGATTTCAAAGTCAGAGAAATCCTGATTTATCTATGAGGGCCCTTTTTAAATGGGCTTAGCTTTCCCAAATTACTACTGAAATTTTTAGAGTCAATTTTTAGATGGGACGCCTTTTGTACTTAATAAGTTTTTGCAGTTTTATGCCCCCCACCCCAAATGTGAACCCTCAAAATTTGTAAAAATTAATTGGTTAAAAAGGATTTGCATGTAAAGGGTTTTTAAATTTTTTTTTCCTGTTGGAAAATATTTTTTTTTTAAACGAAAAGTTTCAACATTTATTACCCAAATTTTAAATTTAAAAAATTGTAATGTTGTAAATTTTTAAGATAAAGAAGAAGACAATGGGAGTGGGTTTTATTTCCCATAAAAGGGGAGACCCCCCTAATTTGGTGGGGGGGGGTTTTATTTCATAAAAGGGAGCCCCCAAAATTTTGTTGTTAAAAGAGAAAAATATTTATGTTTGATGATTATTTGGATAGGGAATTTTAAATCTTTTTTAATTATTGCTTTTTTTTTTCCTTTTAAAAAATTAAGTAAAAAAAGTACTTTTTTAAAATTTGCTAAAATTTGCTTAATTATCATTTTGGGGTTTTTTTTCCCTTTTCTATCGAAATAAAGAATAAAATTTTTTAAGAAAAGAAAACGTAAAAATTTGAAATATATGTTTAACTATTATAGGTTTAAGCTTGAAACGCATGTACATTTTCCTATTTCTATTCAATAAAAATTTTTTGAAAAAATATTACTTTTCCCAAATTAGACTAGATCAAAATAAATTACTACTTTTATAAGTTTTTAATTTTTAAAAAATTTATAATACTAAAATGAAGAGCATTCAAGATCCATTGTTTAAAATGAAATTTGGGTTGAATCGATAACAATTTTAAAAAACAACTTTTGGCTTTTGTTTTTTACCCCGTGATTAAAAGGGTTTAAAACGATCGATCTAAACCCGATCGAATTTTTCAAATGAGCCCCCAAATCCCAAAAAACAACATGAGTTTTCATGATAAACCATAAAAACCCCAGTAACTAATAAATTAAATGTGAGTATTAAAAACCCTTTTTAGTTATTAGTTATTAGTTATTACCCATTAACACCAACCCCTACAGCTTGAAAACCCCGGGATCTTTTCCATCATCCTCACCCCTTTCCCCTTTAAAACATTGGTCATTTGGGCAAAAAACATAAAAAATAAAATTTTAAATACCTAAAAAAAAAAATTTAAAAAATCAAAATTTTTTGGGGGCTTTAATGGGGGAATGAAATGCTTAAACCCAAAGCTATTGGAGAATTTAGGATGAGGGAAAAAGGAAAAAAATTAAGAGTTTGGGCATTTTTTGTAGCTCGTAGAGTTAAACAAATTAAATGGCTATGAAGATTTAAAAAGAGAGATAAAAAATAAAGAAAAGGGGGCCCATCAAAAAAAAAATGTTCAAACCAAAAATTTTAAAAAAAAAAAAAAAAAAAAGCGGACAGGTGGGCCCCAACTTTTCTAACCCCCTTTAAACCCTTTTTTTGGGGCCCCCCAGGTTGGCCCACTTTGACCCCCCGGGGCCGGGGCCCCCCTTTACTGCATTCCCCCCTCATTGAGGTAACCTATCTCGGTTTAAAAAGTTTTTAAAATCACCTCCTACAAAAAAAGAAAAGGGAACCCAGTTTTTAAAACAATTTTTTTTGGTTTAAACTTTAACCCCCAACCCCCCCGACCTTTCCCCTGTGATTGATGCCCCTGTTTTCCTATCACTTTCCAAAAGGAAGAAAATGGTTGCCCTGTTCACAATTTTATTCCCTTAAAATTTTTCAAAAAAAGTATCAAGGGTAATTAGAAGGGGGAAAGGGTGTTTTTTCTTTTCTACTAAGAACTCTTTAGATGAAAGAAAACATATTTTTATTGAGTTAAAATTTCTTTTATGATTTTGCTGAAAAGGGGAAAAACAGTTATTACAAAGCCAAAATTTTGGAAATTCCCCCTTTAACCCACAAAAAACGGGCTTAAAAAAGGCCAAAAAAAAGAAGAGAAGAATGCATATATGTCGAGAGGCAAGAAAAGAATAAAAAAACCCGTTGAGATTAAAAGCAAAATTAAAGGGAAAGATGGGAAAAATTAGTGAAACCCACTTATGACATTTTACGGGGGTTTTTAAAGAAAAAACCCCTGATTTTTAATAAGACCCCCATAGGGATTTTTCAAGAAGCTTAGTTTTACCACACAGCAATTATAGGATCAAAAAAAAAAACCTCAAGCTGGGGGGATAGAAAAGTTTGGTTTCCCTGCATACTTAGAGGGGTTCCGCTGCGGGAAAAATCTTCTTTTTGATAAAGTTTGTTACATGAGAAAAAGGGGCCCCCCCCTCATTAAAGTTTTTAAAGGGGATACAGAGAGGGTTTTTTTGCATGGACATAAAAAAAAAATGTCAGGACTTGATCCTAACCTAGTGGTCATAGATTAAATGTTGCCTTTGGGGAAAGTTGCCCTTGGAAGAAAAAACAAAAAAGGAATCTTCTATCTTGAAAACAAGGTCCAATCAAGTAAGAGGTTGAAAAGTTTGCACTTAAAAATTTTTAATTAACCCAAATTTAAAAGCTTTCCCATGTGGTTATTTTAATTTTTAAAAACCTAATGGGGAAAAAAGAAGAAGGGAAAAAAATACGTGCTTGTTTTTGATTTTTGAGTTTTAAACAAGGTTTATCTAATAAAAATAAATTTCCCTTTGCCAAAAAGACATTTTTTGGTAGATGCAACTGCGGGGCCCATAAAGTTATTTTCATTATGGTTTGTTTTGTGGCTAAAAACAAATAAAAAGGGCCATTGGAGATGTTGAGCATACTGCATTTAAAATTTGTTTGGTGGGAAAAATTTCAATTACATTTTTCCCTTTTTTTAGACTTAAAAAAATTCGGGTTTTACCAAATCAAACCCCCTTAAGATTGCATATTTAAAGACTTTATCCCATGACTTCATGGAAGATTGTTGATGAAAAATTGCCCATAAAAGTCAAGGACAACACCAAATAATTTGTTTTCACTTGAAAAAGGGTTTTTTGAGCTATGCCCACTTGTAAAAGCTTCGCATAAAAACCCTCAAAAAGGTGTGTTTGGGGGTGGGGCCCTTTAGGGAATTTTTTTGGTTTTTTAAGGGTCCACGGGAAAAGGGAAAATTTAAAATGTTACTAAGAAAAAAAACCCCAAGTATACTATCCAGGGCCACCCTATTATTTTCCCAAAAAAAATTAAAGCCCTTTCATGGGAAAAAGTTTTTTAAAATTGGGAAAATTTTTTGGCTAGCACTTTTAGGGGTTTTTCAAAATTTTTTACATCAACTGATGAAGAAAGGAACCCGTTTAAAGGGAAAAACCCCAATACATAAAAGAAACATTTTAGAAGATTAAAGGCAAATTTTTTTTTTCTCTTTAAACCATGAAAAATGCCAAATAAAAGGGGGTTTCCTTTTGAATTTTGTTTTTTCCCACAAATTTAAGTCTATTGGGGCCCCTCTTGCATGGGAAGATGGATGGCTAAATGGAACCTGTATACTATTTATTTGTAACTCTGAAGGAGTTAGGTCAAATTACCCAGCTGCAAAAATTAATGTCTTGTGCCTGGTATTTTGCTACATACAAGTTCCCTGCATTTATTTTTTAGCACATCTACTCGGATTAATTTTGGTTACTCGTCAGAACCCATATTAAGTATTTGTTGTCTTAGTGCTAGCATAAATCAAGAGAATTACAAAGTTTACTCGTTCTTGGGGAAGAATTGATATCTCAAATATCTCAGTTTCCAAAAGCCATCAAAATCACAACATTAGTTGATTTACTAAGCACATTTTCCTTGGAATGCGCACGAGAGCGAGTTACAAAAGCCATACCTATTGTAATTTCATGAGGATATTGCCTAATGGTCCGTGATAGAAATGGTATATGGTCCATCTCCTAGTTTAATGGCCTATGCTGGAAGTAAAGGTTAAAGGAGCAGGAAGTTGTGTTGACTTCAAAAAGAGGGGTAGGCGAAATACCATTGGCACTTTAAAAACTCAATTTTTTTTTTTTTGTACTAATAAAAAAAGTTAGAATACCGAACCCCCTTAACTTAGATAGATATTTGCATAAGAATCATATCTCATCGGTTTAATGTTTATTTTGAGGTGATTTCTAATATGATTCATCAACAACCAATGGTGAAGTTTTTCACTTAAAAGAAACTTTGCACTTGCGCTTTAAAGGGATGCCAGTGCAAGCTTCCTGTGACAAAAGTTTCAAATTATTTCATTATGAATCACACCACTCGCTATTATCATAGTAATGCAATGCGTTAATCCACATTTACATTGAGTTTCTATTTGAAGAAAGTTCTTAGTAACTTGAATATCAAAGTACTCAGGAAAACTAAACCATGTTACCACGCGTTAAACTATATCGATGACAGGTGAAGAAGCAAGTGAATGATTGGCGTATTTTTAGAGTGGAAAGGAACAATTAGTGCAACCTTGGTTAATCAATTGAAAGATAGAAGAAGTAAATGATGAATTGGTGTTTTTCCATGAAGGAACAATTAGTGCACCATGGGTGCAACTTTTCCACTTTTCATAACACTAAAAGATATTCATTTGCCCTTAAATGTTTTAGACTGTATTACAAAGTACTAGAAAGGGTGTTATGTCCCCAATGTTATTGGGAGGTAAAAGAGGCAAAGCCTCAAGTTAGACACGTAACACAAAATATGGTGTGGAGAAATGGAATTTCCATTGTAACTATCCCGAATTATCAATGTGCTTGAAAAAATACTGTCATCAATTGTCCCTAAAATATGATTTAGAAGTTAACAAACAAGTTATCCTAAATATTCTCTAAACTACCAAATGAAAAGGAATGTAATTTATGTGGCCATGGGTGGGATTGGAGGCATCTATACATTGGAGTTACTTATGCTAATGTCCTTGCCCCACTAGTCACACTACTGTTAAACGTGGTTAAAAGTGGGAAAGGCCAATAAAGCAACTTAATGCATGAAAGATGAATGTTTATATAATTTCATTAAATTGGTAAACCTTCTTTAGGTGCCATTATAACCCCCTACGACAGAAAAACATATTGATAGAAGCACAAGTTGGAGAGTGTGGGGAACACCAAAGGAAGGAAGGAAAACTAATATTATCAACTACTCAATAAGGGATACTATTGGCCATCCCATCGAAGTTGAATGCCTTTAATTTCCATTAGGAAATATTCCCATTTAGTTATGCAACAAAGAGAACCGTCATGTAATGTTTCTAAGTAGCTACCCTTCAACAATTGGTTAACCAACCTCATGGCCTTTCACACTTGAGCATTTAATCTTATTGTCCCATTTTCACCTACCATCGATAGAAAATATATGGATTCTATGCAAGGACTAAGTATTCACCCAAATTGGTAAGGCAACTTCTCCTTTAAGAAGGTTATTGGACCAGGGTTTACGAGTATATAAAGGAGAAATATCATATGAAGATTGGAATCCCAAAAGCCGGTATTTTATGTAATTCATACATGGGAACTCTTTTCATCAATTCCTATGTTCAACAATTGCTACTTCCTACAATATTAACCAAAGTCAAATCTACACCCTACTACCTAAAAGGAATGTGCAAAGGCAAAGGCAAACACCAAAACAAGAGTTTGCTCCAAGGTAACTTTTAGCCAAAATGGTTCACCGAAAAATCATATGAATGGCAATGAATAAGTTGGCCACTCAGTGGGCTTTTAGGCTTATAGGATATTTAAGTGAAATAAGGCCCCAGGCGACATACCTATTGTCTTTTAGTGTATGGGACTGAATGCCAACAGTTCCCAATCGAAGTTTTTTGATTTCCCTTAACATGTGGCCCAACTATCGATGTTGAGCTTAAGCTAGATATTTTGCGAATGCCTGGACTTAGAAGCCTTGGACAAATAAAGGTAATATAATCCACTAAAAAGCAAATTTGTTAAAGCCAATCACATAAGTTAGGTGTAGCTACAATAATCTAATAAGAAAGAGGACATTTTCAACAAGTAGAAATTTGTTAGTGCTTCGAGTAGTCAATCATGTGTGCCAAGGATAACTTTAGGGCATAAAAGTTTATTATGTGCCTAAGTGAGAAGGACCCTTTGTTGATGACAGGGAAGTCCATGAAAGTGGCTATTGTAACTTCGTAATTTTGAAAAAACTAATGTAACACTACTCCCTAATATCAAATTTCTATATGAAAAAAAAAGTTTCAATTAGTAGCAAAGTAAAATGTCTAAAAGGAGCAAAAATTAATGAAAAAAGCAGGCCAAGTCCCATTGTGAGCCTACTCTAACACTAGTTTTCAAAAAACTTTATTTGTTGTTTTTTGTGCTAAAAAGACAAAAAGGCTATAATTCCTTAGCCCATATTATATCACATAGGTTTGTAGGACATATAATAAATATAGCATTACATTAGTTAGCAACGTTGTAAAGATCTATCTCTCCCGATGTGTTCGATGTTTTTAAGGATTTATTGTCCATGTGGATTAGTGAGAGGGTAACCTCCTAAAGCACATGGTATAAAATACCCTTAGTAAATAACAGTGGTTTAAGCTATTTAACAAGTTACCCTAGTGACTCATAAGTAAAATATGTTAAAGTAGTTAGGTAAAACCTCTCCTTAATGCAAAAAAGCATAACTTCCCTTATCATCATTCTAAAGAAAAACATTACTAGCAAATGGAGTATACCTCATGCACAACCATTTTCCTAAAAAAGAAAAACAAAAAAAAAAGAGAAGAGAAAAGAAAGTTGTCGATGAATGAAAGATCATGTTTAATATTTTTAGTGTGGGCCCCTACATGATGTAATCACCATTAGGCATGCTACAAACAACAAGTAAAGTCAACTTCCCATATAAAAAAAAAAAGGTCCACAAAATTATAAATAGGGTCTCTACATTAAGGTGATCCATCTTTTCATCAAATAATTTGCATATTCCCATACTAAAAATTAAAAGGAAAACATAATGATAGTACAAAAAGTAATGTACCTAGTCAAGGACCCTACATTGAACCTACAGTGGAAATAACCAATCCAAATCACTTAGCCTATGTTTTTATCTTGAGATCAATTTTGACAAGTTTCTTACTAAAAATCCTCTAGCCGTCAATCCTTGTCTTTGACAATTAAGAGCCACCTATTCCGTGCTTTCAGTTTCGATAAGATCTAATGCAATCAACCTTTGAAAATTGAAAGCCTATGCCGCCCCCAACACTATTTATGATGAGCTTCAATTCCTTTTCAAATAATGAGCTTCCAAGTATCTTATCAATAAACCATAGTATATTTACTAAGCATCCGATATCATAGTGGTTATTTACTTTGTAACCTTAAAGAGCAAATTACTTCCAACCAAAACCCCCCCTTTTTAACTCCTATAGGTGCTCCAAAAAGGCAAGACTAGCGAGTGAAAACCCCTAACTTGGTGAAATGAAGTTATTTGGTGGTACACTTAAGGACCCATTCTTCAATTTTTTCATTACAACATACATGACCGCGGGGAGGAAAGATACAAGGAAAGGTCACTAGTGAGGTGACCTAACTACAGGAGAGAGGGGAATATCACAAGACAAAGTACCATTCACTAGAAGTATTTCATTTAATGGTCCCCCTTCCATTTAACTATCAAACCAGTCCTACGTCTGCTTAAGAACTTCGCAAAAAGCCTAAATGTCCATTGCACCTCAAAGTGCCCTTAATCAAATCCAATATCTTTCCAATGTTGTTTAGTTTTCTCAGTAAGTCTCCTAAGTGATCATTACTAATCTCATCCATATGAAATGGAAGGATTCATCTCACACACCTCCACCATTTTACTTGGTAAGGTACTCCATTTTGCTTATTAATTGAACACATACAAGAGTACTCTACTCTCCCCACAGTAAAATGCTTGGGATTAACCCTTGAAATTCGATCATCTCATAAACCCTTTTCTTCATTTTGCAATCTCAAAGATAGTTGATGAACTTTAAATTCATAGTTTCCATTGCCAACTTCGTATTGATTTAGGAATGTTGCAATGTTTGGTGGATCCAATATTTGTAGGGTTAACATCTTTTAAGGTATACATGTTATTCAATTGCCTAGGTCCATTTATTCCCAAATCTGCACCCAATGGGAGCATTAATAGTGATTTGATATCTCTTTCCTGTAAGGGAAAAGGGAAGATGAGTTGTATAGGAAAATTTGAAAGCTGGAGAGTAATAAAAAAAAATAAGAATAACAATTGTAGACAACAGTCATACCTCCTTGAAATGCGAGAGCACATGAATTTAACTCATAATAAGTGAAGGAGGAATAGAATTGACACTTGGTGCCTTGTTTCTTCGCACTTGTAGAACACTTTTCCTTATTCACTTCGAAGATGAAAAATTGAAATTGTATACTGAAAATGGGCACTTGAGGTAGCTCTCCTTCGATTGCCTTAATTATGTAACTCCTTTAAACTTTATCTAAGTAAATTGGTTTTAGTATGTTAACCATTTGACAGAAGCATATTAGAGCGTGATGAAGAGGGTAAGTAAAATTTCCTGATTTTTAGAATGAATACCTTTAAGACAATTGATATTGCGTGATTGTAAACAATCGGAAAGTCCTTCATTAATTAAGATTATCTTTATGAAAATCCCGATTAAAATAAAACTATTGAGTTACTTCCTATTAGGAAAAATATAGTATGACCTCACTCTAACAAGCAGTTTTAGAAGAGGTCTACAATCATGAAGGGAAAAGGAAGACCCCCAGGTAACACCCACGGTAACCCTATCTACAAGCCCGGTCAGCTACGCACCTCTTGCGCACCAAAAGGAATCACTAATGTCTTTCGATCCAATTATGAAAAAACTTTATCCAAAACCCTAAAAAACCAACAACTAGTTTTGTGTAAGGTTTGGAAGTACTCCTCCATATATATTATCTATCACTAGGTAAAAGTGAACCCTAAAGGCTTTTTTCTATCAATTAAGGCAAGGCATAAGCTTAGTATGATTGGATCCTATTAGAAGTATGAATCGAATTGTCCTCCTAAATCGTTTTTAGTGACAAATACTTGTAAAAAACTCTATCGATATGTGACAGTAATGGTGTAATGCCCCTTTTATCAAAACTGAAGCTTTTGTGATACAAGTCAAGACACTAAATATAAGGACCAAGATAGAAATATCCTAAAGCATAAATTCATGTTTGCGTGCCATAAGAAAAAGAATAGATGAAAGAACCAATACTATCACCACCACCGGACCCACCGAGAAAAATACAACATAGAGACATTTAGCATGGCTATTAAAGCCTCAATCACATACCTACGAACAATAAAATGCAAATATACGATTCAATATAAATTAAAAATTTTTAACAATACCTAAAGAGGTCATGACTACAAGATTAAAAAAACTTAATTATATAAAACATTGAATCATTTTGCTCAAAGAAGTATTTGATTCCAGGTAAGAGAAATGTGGGAGTACCCTTGCAACTAATTAATGGCTACCTCCATTGATGCTTCTAAAGGGGCTGATATGGGCTGCCTCCGATCTTCTCCAAAAACATTAGCGGTGGTGGTAACTATCAACCAAAAGCTATGAAAATGGTAAAGCGTACACACCAATGTACCGTTCAATTTAGGAGTGATTCCAACCCCAAGAAGTCACAAAAGTGTGTGTCCGTGAGCTCCGATGAGTTATGAGCTTTCGCCAAAAATCCATTTCATTTAGAACAAGGAAACTTAAAGCAAGAAGGAAATCATTATAGGGGGTAATATATTTTTTGCAAATCCAAAAGTAATCCATAAATCTTTAAATGCCTAAAGTGTTATTTACTTAAGGATGCTTCGAGCCTCGACACAACTTGCCCTTAGGAAATGAAAAAATTGCGTATCCTAAAAGGGAATTTCCCCTCATCCCATTCCTAAAGAATAGTATATAGCCCCCTTCTATTATTTCTCTCTATCTTCAACCTCAAGGCTCCTGCTTTTAATTGAAATGCCCGAGTGTCCCGTTATATGCCCTGGTGCTGCCTTGTGTATCTGCTTTCGTCTATAAAGGTAAAAAAGAAAATCCTTCTTACATAATCGTTGGGATTAGGCCATTCATTTCCGTTCAAGAAAGGCACTATTGGAATGTGACCATCTCAAAAATTGCCCATTATCTCTTAACCCTAGTCAACCTAATTGTCGCTGTGTGACTTAGTCTTTCCTTTTCCTGGTGTATCTAACCTAATGCAAGTGGTATCAATTTAGTTTTTAATTTTGAACTACGGTAACCACTTGGAGGAGAAGAGGATGAGAGTCCTTTCTGATGGCCCTCATTGTCCCTGCAAAAGATAACATTAGTATAGGTTTAGACCCTATAATTAGGAAAAGAAAGAAGTGGCCTAAAAAATGTCAGATTTAATGAGATTTCAATAAGAGCCCCTACACATCATGAAAATGTGTGGAACTAAAAATATATTATATAATGAAGGCTAGTATAAACAGAAGTACCATAAAAAAATAAATTATTTAGGCCAATTATCATTGTTGTTGTTCCAATAAGTCCCATCATTGAAATGCCGCTTTAAATGATGGGAGACTTGGGTAAGATCACAAATTCCTTTTGTCCTTAATCACTGCATCTTTGACCATCCTTAGATGTTTTCAAGAGGTCATCGGCTAGTGGTCCGAGCGCATTACCAATCATTTAGGAATAAAACACATGGTGAGGTCATCCATTTGCAAGCATGTACCTTTGTACCCGCATTAGTCCCCCCACCCCACTACAGAATTTGCATTTTCAGATGACGGTTTTTGGAAGTGGCAAATTTAGTCATCCACCCATCCTCGTTAGATGATAATTCAATGGAAATTGGCAATGTTAAGGCCTCCATTTGGTTGCTGCATTTATTAGATTTACTTACTCACCCAATGCAACTAGTGGGTCACAGCAGTTTTATACCAATGAGCCACAGGGAAATAATTTAACACGCACAAATGATTTGAAAAGGTCCACATATGGGGATCCATTCAAGCACGAACAACCATCAGCAAATTAATAGCAAAGTAATGTTGGCAATGTAGAATCAAAAAGCAGTAGAACAGTAGAACAGATCAGTTTGATCTTTGTCGAGCTCAATCGAAAAGATCTTTGATTCCTATGTCCTTCCAACAGTTCCCTTGACAAAATCCAAGGACTAAATTATGGCAACACGTTCGTTAGCTAACTCCCCAACCAGTAAGTACAGAATTTTGCCCTAGTAAAAAGCAATGTTTTAGGAATAGCTGGATAATAACGATCCAGATCTAGATGCAAAAAGAGTCCATATGTTTTAGCAGCATGGCCTCCCTAAAACTCCGCTCATACCGTGGGATACCGCATCTGAATGACTACAAGTGGGAGGATTGAATGAGTGCTCAGATTCATTCGACTTTGTAGCAGGTTTGATGCCAAGTTGACCGATTGCGGAAATTTGTTACATGAAGAATAAGCTGAAATCGCTGTGTCATCCAGGTAGCATGTCCAATCCTCCCACACGTCCCTACTGCTTTGAAGTCGAAGCTTTGTCCTCAATATCCAGATAAACCTTATCGAACCCAACTTTCCTTTCAAGCAAGCATTCCGCAGCTTTGATAAAGAAACAAGAAAAAAAAAAAATAAACAGAACGTAACCCCTACAAGAATAATTTCCAGGGAACTTGGAGATTTTCCAAATTTTCACGCCAAATGCAAATAAACCTTCGAATTTGAGCTGAGTTTCTCAACCAAAAACCTCCGAATAAAAACCCAATTAACATTCTAAGGCAAAACCCCAGGGGTTAACCCTTAAAAGTACAATCAAACTGAAATGAAACCAAACCGGGAAAATATATAATTTTTTAAACTTCCTTCAAAAAAAACTGCGGAAAAAAACCCCCCACTAAAGTTTTAACAAAACTACAGCAAGTACTCCTTTTGGGAAAAAAAAACCTGAAGCTCATTCCCTTTCGAATGCATCCTCCCTTTGTGAAAAAAACACAGGAAAAATGATCCAAAATGCAGAGATTTAAAACCCGGTAAAAGGGTCAGATTGGGGGGTTTGGGGCCTTCATCTCCATGTCTCCTCGAAATCTCCAATACACACTTCCCCCTTTGCCCCTTTTCTGTAGTAAATTTTTACATGAGTGCAAAAGGGGGGCCGACAGCACTCCCCCCATGGAATCAAACTCAAATGTAAAGGCAAAAGGCCTTACCGTCCGAAATAGCCAAAAAGGGTTTGCTACATTATAGCCAGGTTTTAAATCTGTTAGGATAAACAAAAGGGTTGTTTTTAAACCCCCAGGAGAAAACGTCCTAAAAACAGAAGGAAAACTTTGTAACGGGTCAATTTAAAGTTTTTTTATCCAGTAAAAGGGAAAAAAAAAGGAATAGAGGATGATTACATCTCTATTTTTAAATGCTATTTTTAAATATTAAGATTAAGGACTCTTTTTCCCCTTGGGGGAAAGGGCCAAAAGGGAAAAGGCCTCAAGGGCCTTTTTTTGGGGGAAAATGGAAAATTTTGACGAAGGGGGTCCTTAGGCTGTAAAAAGGGGTTTTAAAAAAACAAAAAAAATTCCGGGGTGGGAAATTGGTTTTTGTAATCAATACTCGGGGGAATTTTTATTTTTTCATTCAAAATTTTTTTTTTTTTTTTTTCTTTTTCCTGTATCAAATAAGATTAAAAATTTTTTTTACACATACTAACAACCCAGTGCAGGTTTTAAAAAATTAAAGGGAAACCCTTCTAATGGTTGGGGGTTTTAATTAACTAAAAATTTTAAATTTTTTTTAATTGGCTGTTTCCCCAGCCCCCTGAAAACCCCGGCCCCCGGTATCATTAACCCGTAAACCAAAATTCCCGTTTAAAAACCCCCCCCGGGCCCCTTTCCCAGACCCCACTCCATGCAATTTGGCCCCATTTTCCCCCCCATAAAAACGTAAAACTATCAAACAAACCCCCCATTCTCCCCACCAAAGCCCCCCCAAATTTCCCTTTCTCTTTTTTTGTCCAGATTTCTTTACTCTTCCCGTGCGATTTTGACAGACTCCTCTTCTTTAAGTTCCCCCCCCAAAACCCAAACCCCCTTTTTTCCCCCTTTTTCAAATCCCTTTTGTCTGAAAAAATTTTCCCCTTTTCCCCCAAGGGGGGATGGGGGAAAACTAAACCCTTTTGATTCCCGTTTTTTGGAAATTTTTCCCCCGGGGCACATCCGAGAGGGGTCAAATCCCCCCTTTTTTTTAAGCCCCCCGGGTTTTTTTTGCTTGATTTCCCCTTTTTATCATCTTTCGTTCCAAGATCCCCAAAAGGTTCTAACTTGTTTCCCCTTTTTTTCTTTTTTTAAAAAAGGGAACGAGGGAAAAAAAATTTCCTTTCCTGACCATGGTAAGAGCTTGAGTTTGGGAGTTTTTAAAGGGTTTGGGAAGTGACGTTTTCGCTTCGCTTGGTAGATCCAATGGAAAACCCCCCCTTCCCAAAACCCTTTCTTTTTTAACCCTTTAATTTTGGCCCCCAAAAAACTTTAGGAGAAAATTTTTTGGGTTTAAAATTTAATTTTCGCCACACTTAACTGTTTAAAAGGGTTTTTAACTTAAATTTAAATAACCCAATTCCCCATTTTTGGGAATTTCCCTATCAAAACCCTTTTTCCCGGTAAACCCCTTTGCTTCATCCAGTTTCTGACCCCTTTGTTTAAGGGGAAAAAACTTTGGAGGGCTTAAGGGTTTCCCCTTTCCCTACTTTTTAAAACAATTTCCCCCAACCGTGGAAATTCCTAAAAACCCTTTTGGGAAAATGTAAGGAAGGTGTATGGGGGAAATACCCCGTATAGGTTTTTTAAAAGGGGGCCCCCTTTTCCTTCCCCGCACTAAAAGATAGTTATTTTTTGTCCCAAAAAAACCCCCTGCAAAAGATGGGTTTACTTCCCCTTTTCCCTTAAAAAAATGCCCGTTTTGGTCATGCTTTTTCAGGAAATTTTTCCAAAAAACCTATTGCCTTTCTGTTTTCCCAAAACTGTTTGAGGATAAAATATGCCGAAAGAAAAATTTTTTATTTCAACCCCTTGTATCTAAAAAAATTTTTCCAAATTTTTTTTAATAAAACACGGGCCCTGCCCACTGGTTTTGATGCTTTTGGGGCTTTCCATGCAATTTTTTAACATGACCCCAAGTATAACCTTCCCACTTTTTGGAGCTAAAGTGGGGGATGGGGGAAAGGGGGGACATGAATTTGGGCATATTAACTTAGTTGGTCCACAACCCACCAAAAACACTTTTTACCCATTAATTTTAGGCACCCCCTTCAATGTTTTTCCCAAAAGGGTTTTACATCCGCCCAAAAGTGCTTGGATGGAAAGGGGTTTTTTAACACCCTTTGGAAGGGCCCACATGCTCAAACTTGTTTTTTTTGGGCAAAACCCCTCAAAAACTCCCTTAAAAATTCCCCTCACGTCCCCTTTAAAACTTGGGCCAATAGAAGACAAATTTTTACCCTTTTCTTATAGGGGGTAAAACCCCCTGGGGGGGTTCCCCCCCTTTTAAAACCCCATCGTGGTAAAAATTTTAAATAGTTTCCCTTTTTTAAAGCTCCACGGAGGGCCCCCCCCACTACAACACTTGTCCCTTCCTCCTCAACAGCCCTTGATCCAAGGGGGAAATGTTTGCCATTTCTCCCCCCTTTTAAAGGGGAAAAAAAAAGAAATTTTTTGATAACCCCCTCCAGGAAAGAGACCAAACTGGGGGCCTTATTTCTCCACCAGTTTTTGGGGGTGGGGGGCATTGACTGAAATTTGGGCCCTTAACTCCTCCCCCCTTTTTCCCGGGAAAAAGGGGGCGTTGCAGTTTTTGTTTAGTTTCGTCTATTTTTATCCCTTTTTTTCGTAATCCATCCCAAAACCCCTTATTTAAACCCAAATTTGTTTTGGCTGGAAGTAAACTTCCCCGTTGCTCAAATTATTTTTGCTTAAAAAACTTTGGTAAATCATTTTGGGATAACAAATTGGCAACCCTTTTAAAGGGAAATGTCTCCACTTCTCAATTGCAAAAACCCCAGGGGTAGGATTTCCCTTTCCCCAAACACAGACTTTCCTTTGCTGCCTCCCTTTTCATTTGGCCCTTACTAAGATGGCTTTGGGTGAATTCTTGCAAAAAAATCCCCCCCCCCCTCCTTTTTCTCCTTTAAAAAAATTTCCCGTTTTCTACCACAACTCCTTACTTAAATCCGAAAAGTTCTTAAGGGGGAAACCTTGGGGGGAACTAGGGGGGGCAACCTTAAAAGTTGCCCCAAAGGAAATCTGGAAAACCCCCATTCCATTTAAAAAATATCTTTTTTCAGAAATTTAATTTTAGGGGCCCTTTGGGGGAATAACACCTTTATCCTTTAATGAACGCCTTAATAGCTAGATACCCCCAAAGAACCCCTCTCAAACCTTTAAATTCTTTGGGGGGGGTCCAGTTGACAATGGGCCCCAAAAAATCTTCCTTGGTTTTGTTTTTTTACCCTTCCTAGGAAAGTTGGTCCAAAATTTATTCTACCTTAGTACCCCAAAGGTGCATTTGGATCTTTTCAAGAAAAAGTTGCTCTCGCTTCAAAACTGGAATACTGCCTTTCAAATGTTTCCCCCGGGGTTTCCCCTAAGCTCTTACTGAGATTAGTAAATCATCAAAAAAAAAACTAGGGCAAATTCCCCCAATTTTGCCCTTAAAAAAAAATTGGGTTCATAAGGCCCTTTGGAAAAGTGGGAAAGGGGGTTTTTTTGGGTTTAAACCAAATGGCCCTAACAAAAAATTTTATAACGGGCCCCTTTGTGTGTCCCTTTAAAGGGGGTCCTTGTAAAAAATCTTCCAGGGTGCATCCTGATTTTTGGGGGTACCCAGACCTAAAAAACCCAATTTTTCGAAAAGGGCCCCAAATTAATTCTCGAATAGATCTTTCCCAAATTTGGAATTGGAAATCGATCCTTTAAAAATTGATTTTTTTCAATTTCCCCCGGTATTTCCCCACCACTTTTGCCAAGTGTTATCCTCTTTTTTTACCAAAAACAAACCCCGGGGAAAGGGAAAAAAAGGGCCTGGGCTATGTCCCCCCAATTAATCCCCCCCCAAGAGAAAATTTTTCCCTTTACCCAGGGCTTCTAAGGGGGCCCGTCTTTTTTTTGGAAGGAAATTTCCCATAAAGGGGCCCAAATTTTTGATAACCTTGGGAAAATCTTCCTTAAGGGAATTTTTTTTGATCAAATTCCCTATTTTGGTTGATAACTCATGTGGCCCTTCCAAAAAAATCGTGGAAACCCTTCCTTTTTGGGAAAATTCAACAGCTCTGGTTTGAAACCTTCTGTTGTTTTTTCCTATCATCCTCTTCATTCAGGGGGTTGGGGGGCTATCCAACATTGGTAATGAAACGCCCCCATTTTCCTTTCAAACAGTTTTTGGGTTTCAATTTGCTTTTCCAAAACCCTTTAAAAAGGGCCCGCCCCCTTACCCCGGGGGAACCCCCCCTCACGCCTTTCCCAAATTAAAGCTAAAAAGCCCCCAGGTTTGGGAAAATTTCCCCAGAGGAGGGGTGCCAAAAAAACCTCACCTTTTGGTACCCCCTAAAATCAAACCCCCATCGGACAAATTTAAACCCCAAAATACACCTCGGGGTAAAATTCATGCCCCCTTTTTGCTTTTCCCCCAAGGGAAAACCCGGAAAAAACTTGCTTGTCCCAAAATTAAGTCGGTACAACAGCCAATGTTTACCTTGGGGGAAAGGTACACCCAGAAAAAAAACCCTAAGACCCGGGGCCCAAGCTTTCATCGATAAAAATTTGTGAGCTCCTTTTTAAAAAATATATGCTTAATTTTCCTTTTTTGTAATATCCACTCACTTTCATACTGCAAAGGCTGTTCCTTGACCCGGGTTTAAAAGACATTGAGAGTGACCCCTTAGCGAAATCAGCTTCCACTTTTTTCCGGAGGAATGCCCTTCCCCCCCCTTCCCCCCCCCCCTGAAATTTTCCCCTTTCCCCACCCCCCAGCTTCGACAAAAAACAAAAATTCACCCTTTTTAAATTTGCTTTCTAGGGCCCTTGGACCAAAAGGTTCAACACCCCCAAAAAAATTGTTTTTTCCCCCTTTCTCTTTTTTTTAAATTCCTAAAGGGGGAAAGCCCTTTTTTGGAAAAATTTGTTTTTTTGGGGGAAGGGAAATTTTTTAAAGGGTTTTTGGGGGGGGTTTTTTTTTGGGTTTTGAGGGTTTTTTAAAGGTGGGAAAGTAGTGATTGGGGGGGTTTTTAATGGTGTAGGTTTGGGGCCCCGGTAGGAGGGAAAATGGTCGAAAAGGGGGGGGCAAATTAGGTTTTTTGTTTTGGGCCCGGGGGTTTTAAAAGGTTTTTGACAAAGGGGAAAAGGGGGTTTTTGGTTTCCCTTCCCAATTTTTGGCTAAGGATGGGTTCTTTTGGGGAAAATTTTGGGGAAAATTGAACAGGGCTAAAAGGGAAATTTGAAAAGGGTTTGGGGGTGTAGTCCACTCAAAAAAAGAAAATTTAAATCAGGTGGGCCCCCCTAGAAACTTAACCTGAGTTACTAAGTGCTAAAATTTTTCTAAGTAGTCTTGCGGGCCCCCCAATTTGGGTTGAAATTTTCCCTTAATTTTTGCCATGGGAAATTTTTAAAAACCCCTTTTTTCCCCAAACCCCGCTTGCAGTCCCTTTTAACTAACCATTCCAAGTAAAAGAAAAAGGGGGTTTTCTCAAAGGGTCTGAAGTAAGATTTGATACCACTTAAAAAGCCCTTCCCTCTAAATACATAGCAGCCACCCCAAAATTTTTCCCAATCCTCAGGGTGGACATCAATTTTGAAGTATTGTTTGGGCCTTATTTCCAAAATTTCCCTTTAAAATCATTAACCATCAAAAAAAAGGAAAATCCACCCTAGGTGCCTTTTGTTTTTTTAGGTGGTTCCTTTTTGGGTTTATTTCACGCGCTAAAGCTAAAACCATGTCTATCACAGTTTCAGGCCCTTTTTAGGAAACCTTTGTCGTGGAGCCAAAATTTCAAACCAACGGTCAGATTTTTCCCCTTTTCTTCAAGCCGGCAATTTTGGGCATTATCTGGTGGTCCATTAGCCCTTTTTCAATTTTTTTAAGTGTATTTGGGATGGGTTAAAGGGCCCCTTTCCCCAGTGTGCTTTCCCTTTACCGCATTACGGGACAACATCAAAAAACTTCTTGGATTTTACGAGTTTCCCCCCGGCCAACACAGCCCTGATACCAATTAAAAAAGGGAAAAACAACAACAATTCCCGGGTGCCAAAAATTTGGGTTTTTTTTTAAATTTTTTAAAAAGGGAGAAGATTTTTTTTTTTTCCCTTTTAAATTTTTCTTTTTTTTTTTTTCTTTCTGCCTGAATTTATGGATATTGGTTTTTTTTTCACATAAAAAAAAAAAAAACCATGTGCAGGTTTAACAAATTAAAGGGGGAAACCCTTCTAATGGGTTGGGGTTAAATTAACTAAAACTAATTTCGTAAAAATTTGGGGTTTGGGCCCCAGCCCCGTCCCAAACCCGGGCCCCGGTTTTCATCACCCGTAATCCAATTTTTCAGTCCACCACCGACCCATCCCCCGAGCCCCCCCTCCAAAGCACTTTTTGGGAAACCCCCACCATATCCCAAAGTAACACCTAAACACACACGCATTTCCCCCACCCCCCAAATCAGATCCCCTTTTCCCCTTCCTGGTCAGATTATTTTTAACTCTTCCCTTTGCGTTTTGGGACAACTCCTCTCTCTCAAAAATTTTCCCCCCCCCCCCCCTAAAAACCCCCAACCCCCTTTTTTCCCCCCGTAACAGGGGCCCGGGGCATTCTCATTAAAAACAGCGAAGGGAGCCCCGGGGAAAAAGACCTGGCAGGGTTTCCTAGATTTTTCCCCCCCAGCAGTATCCCCTTGAAAAATATACAAATGGAAAAAATTTGAAAAACCCCAAAAACCCAAAATTTGACCAAGTTTTTTGGGGGTTTTCCCAAAAAAAAATGGTAAAAAAATCTTTCCCCCGGGAAATAAAGATTGGTCCAAAAAATGTACCAAGTCTTTAGTAGGCCCCACAACGAAAACCCTACCAAAAAATTTTACAAAAGCCCTTTGGGGAATTTTAAATTGTGAAACCTTTTGCAAAGTTTTTCCTTTCTTCTCAGGAAAAAACCTATATTGCGTAACAGCACTATGAAACAAAATTCACTTTTTTAGATCAAGAACCCAATTACAAAGTTTTTAAAAAAAAAAGGCCCCAATTTAAGTTTGGTAGAAAAACCCATGCTAGGGTTTTCCCCCCGTTTAGGTTTTTTTTTCTAGAAAGAAAAATGAAAGGTTTCCATCTCGCAAGGGTTTTTAAATTAAAACCCAGGATGAAAAATGCCCCCCCAAAAAAAAAAAAAAAATCTTTTGGGCCCCAAAGAGAACACTGGCTTAAAACAATAACCCTTTTAAACCCCCATTTTTTCTGAAGAGCCCCTTTTTTCCCCGGAGTCTATGGTTTAAAAATTGCAGGACTCGCATCAGAATGAAAAAAATCAAGGGCCTTCTATTATGAACAGGGTCTACACTCACAATGAAGCGAATCAGTAAACCCATAAAATTTTAAATCAAGAGGGAAAATTGAAGGCAAAAAAAGGGGGTTTAATACCTGTTTTTATATACTCCCAAACCCTAAGGGGGCCCAATTACCCAAAAAATGAAAGCTAAATATAGAGTCGCCCACTAGTATGCCCAAAATGCGAAAAAAAGGGGCCAACAAATTATTAGATTTTCCCCATTTTAAAATTAAAATTTTAAAATGAACTGATAAAACAACCCCCACCGATATAAAGCGAAAAAAAAAAAAAAATATCACAAATTTGTCAATTTTTACTTACTGACCCAAAGGTAAAGTGTTGTTTGAAATATCCTTTTTTGAAAATTTGGCCCGGTCCCCCTCTTCAAATTTTTCCCCAGTAGCTTCACTTCGAGCTTCGGCCTCTGTTCTTTTTTTTTTTTTTTTTTTTGTTTTTTTAAACCCCCAGACAATTAAAGGGTTGACCCTCTTTTTGCTTTCCCAGCCCATCAGCCCTGGGTCTTCTTTTTACTTCTTACGCTTCATGGTTTCCTTGGGGAATTTTTCAACAACAAGTGGAAAAGGGAAAGGTTACCAGAAATATGGAGGGACACCCCCTAACCAAAAAAAACCCTACTACCCAACAAGAATGTTTTGGGCGATGAAAAACCCAAAAAACACATCACGAATCCGAAAACAGTTATTGCAGTCATTTTAATAATTTTTTTAAATTTTTAAAACCCGAATGTCCCATGAAAAGAAAAAAAAAACACAAGTGAAAGTAAATTTATACAACAAACACAGTCTTTCCCCAAAAAACACTAAAAAGGAAAAAAAATTGATTTTAAAAAAAAAAGTTGAAAAGAAAAAAAAAAAAAAAAAGGGAAAAAAACTTTTTGGGGGAGTGCAGAATGGAAAGGGAAAGAAGATTATCCCAAAATACACACAAATATAAAATTTGAAAGAAAATAAAGGTAATTTACAAAAATCAGTTTAAAAAAACCCCGATAGGTTTTTTAGAGTAAAAATTTTTTTTCAATACAGGAAAGAATTAATTCCAAAAATTTTTAAATCATGCTTCCCTATATTATTTTTGCCGGTACCCATAGGGGGAAAACCCTGGGGGGTATAAAAATTTAAATTTTAAGTTGATTGAACAAATTGAAAAGAAAAAAAAAAAAGGGAAGAGAAAAATTTTTTGAAATGCAGAATGGGGAAAAAAAAGATTATCAAAAAATACACACCCAAAATAAAAAATTTTTGGAAAAAGAAAAAAAAAATGTTAATTAAAAAAATATCATTAATAATCTGAAGGTTTTTTGGGGAGATACTTTTCAAAAATTTCAAAAGGGGGGTTTAATTCCCCCAAATTTTTTAAATCAGCCCTTTCCCAAAATAGTAAAGTGAGCCAAGTTTCCGATAGGGATCCAGGGGTTTTATTTAAAAACGGGAAACCCTTAAAACTTGTTTTTGTCATAACTTTTTATTTTTTTGTGTTTAAAATTTTTTAGTCCCCGCTTTTATTTTTTTTTTTTTTACAAATTTTTATTAATTTTAAAAAATTTATTAAATTTTTATTATTAAATTTTTGAATTTTTTTCCCCTATACTTTTTCCCCCATTTTAAATTTTGTTTTTGAGATAGATCGACGCCCCAGCAAGATGGGTTTTAAAGTCAAATTTTTGGGGGTAAGAAATAAATACTTCAAGCTAGGAAAAGGGGGAAAATTCCAAAAAAAAAACGCCCAAAAAAAAACTAAACTAAACAAAAAAAAAATTTAATTTTCAGTGTTTTTTTGGTTTTTTGATTTAGAAATGGTTTTGGATGAATTTGAAATCAAAATGCTAAATTTTTTTTTTGGTTTTATAACAAAAGGTTTAAAACAACGTAAGAATTAAAAGTTTGGGTTTTTAAAATAGCAAAAATTTTTTTATTCATGTAAATTTCCCTAAACGTCCAAAACTAAATTTATACAAAAAGTACTAAACTTTCAAGAAAAAATTTTTATAAAAATGCATTGAAAATAATTATTGTTCTGTTATTTTTTTTAAAACCTAGACCAAACAGACAAAATTACAACTAAATTTTTGGGTTTCAATTTTTGGTTTTGGTTTTAAAATACCCAAAAACCAAAATTTTCCATTTTCATTGCAAAAATTTTTTTTCCCCCCAAACAAAGTAAAAACCGTTCCCCTTTTCTATTTAAAGGAAAAAGGATTGGAAACTTGTTTTTGTAAAAAAGACTTGCATTGCTGGGGAAAAAGAGTAAAAAAAAAAAAATTGTGTAGCTTATGTTTTGGGTACTTCACATTAAAATTTTTTTTTTGGAATCAAAATCTAAACCCAAAAAAATTGACCCACCGAAACGTTTTTAAAAAATTTTTTTTTCTTCAATATGTCTATTAAGAGTATAGTTTACCATTTTTTAATAAAAAGAGATCCCCCTAAAGGGGCCTTCCTTTGGACCAATCCAAATGAATATTCCCCAACTCCACAAAAATTTAAAAAAAAAGAAAAATTCCTGTGATATTGTACCCCAATTCCCCCTTTTAAATTTAAAAGAAGGAAACAAAAAAAAAAAATTAAAAACTCCACTTTTTTTTGGAACCGCATGGTGACAAAAATCCTTTTTTTTAGTTTTAAAAAATTTCTGTGTATTAAAAGGGCTCAGCGCCCACATATTCCCAACCAAATAATGAAAAATACAGAAAAAAAGGGTTTAAAAAAACCGGAATAAATATAACATCACGTTTTGGGGTGATTCTGGCTGTGCCTCATAAACAAATAATGTTCCCGGGTTAGCACGGGGGAAATTGGGAAAAGGTTTTGAAATTTTGGCCCGGGAAAACTGCAAGGCAAGATTTGGGAAATCGAAAATTAAGTCCGGGCAATAAGGGGGCCCATACGGGCATAGACAGGGAAAATTTCGGTTTTCTGCGAAAAGTGCACAAGCAAAAAGTGGGTTGGCGGGGGGTTTTCGGTGGGGTCACTGAGGGCCTGCATCCCAGTAGACCCTGCAAGGGAACTTTGCAGATCACTTGTGCATTTGAACTGTTTGAAAACCCCCAAAAAAAAAAAAAACAGCAATGCGATTGAAAAATTTGCCCTTCTCACGCTATCCTTTTTTCCTCTAATACTGCCCTTGGCCCGAGTTCAGTGGGGTCCCCCTCCTTTTTCAAGCCCAAAAATCACAAAAAAAAATTAAAACCCAATACACCTACTATATTTTAGTGTGTTAGGAGAAAAAAAAGGGCCCAAAGAAAAAGTTCCCTTTTTTGGGGGAGTACGTTTTTTCCAGGGGGAAATTTAATATAAATAGGGGTAAAAAGGGGAAACAAAAAATCTACTGTATACATTTTGCCCCGAGGGGGGGGAAAAAATTCACCCTTTTTTCCGGGAAAAACCATTCATTACAATTACTATAAAAGGCAGCTACAGATTTAATGGTCAAGATTTTTTGGCAGATATGAAAATATTTTTTTATGGTTTGATCCTCCGCTTTTCTTCAATATTCTTTAAAAATTTAAAATTTTTTGATTTACGTGTAGAAATAATTTTGAATTTACATTTTCTCAAAAGGGCGTTTTTGGGGATATTAAAAATTTTCCCTTTTATTAAAAAATCTAATTTTTCTAGGGAAATACTTATGCTTTTAGATTCAACATTTTTTTTTTTTTAAAAAATTCCTCTCACTCAAAAGCTCTCAATAATCCCTTTTTTCAACACAAAAAAAAATGCCCTACACAAAAACCCATTTAAGCTTTTGAGTAAGAAAAAAGCAAGCAAAAAAAATTACGAAAAAACAGGGTTTTTAAAGTTTTTTTTTAAGAGTTTTTTTCCCTCATTTATGTGACAAGGAAGAAATTCCCCCTAAAATAATGCCCAATTTTTTTTAAAAAAAATTGCGAAATAGGATACTAAAGAAACTAATTTTTCAAAATAGATTTGGGAAAAAAAACAAGACTTGGAATGGGGGCCCTTTAATTAAGCCCTGTGGGTTCAAAACAAAATTTTCACTCCCGGGCAATTAATCCCAATGTCCCTTACCGTCCCCAAAAAATTTTGGGCTAACATTTTGCCTGTCTAAAAAAATGTTAACTTAGCTTTGCCCAAAACCCAAAACTTATAAACCTAAAAAAACAAAAGCCCGGGAAACAAACCTAAAAAAAGCACCATAAATAATCCGCAAAATTTTTTCCCCAAATTAAGACAACTATAGTACACATGCTATACCTACAATATAAATAACACAAACCCCGGAAACAGAAGACATTCATTTAATTTCACTCCCACAAACTCCCCCTTGGTCTCTTACGCAAGAAAAGAAAAAGCTTGTGAATCTATGAAGGGGTTTTAAGGATCATCAACCAAAATTTTAATAAAATTGCTAAGATCTTTCCATTTTTTTTTTGAAAAAAGCTCAATTTAAATGATGTTTTGGTATATTTTTTTCATTTAACAATTGAAGTTTTTTTCCTTATTATGTTATTTTTTTCCATTTCACAAAAAATTTGTTTTGATTCCCTTTTTAGTCCCCTTTTTTTTTGTCTTTTTTTTGTTTCTTTTTTGTTTTTTTTTTTTTTTAAAAATACTAGTGCTTTTGTTGGGTTTATAGGTGTTTAGAAATGATTTAAGTAAATTTTTAATTTAAAAATTAAAAAAGTGGTAGTTAAATTTTTTTTTTTTTTTGTTTTCATGAAAAAAAGATGAACATTATTTCTCACAAAAAAAATTTTTGGAAAACCATATCTACATTTTACGGTTTTTTGGGGTTTAGCATGCCCCAACCTTTTATATAGTTAGATTGGCAAAAAGATCACTACCCTGGTTGAAAAAGGTTGGGGGCTAGATACCATATGTTTCACATGCTGACTAGGGGGTTCACAATTACCTTGCAAAATGTTTTAAAGGGCCAGTTAGACCCCTATTTCCCTGGTTTTGGGATGGACAAGGAGTAGTTT
>JBBMOL010002081.1:0-28835 GCA_037954665.1 Laguncularia racemosa
ACTTTTTTTTACTGAATTATTTTTTCTTCATTTTTGTTATTCACGTTTTTTTATTAGTCAAGGGGTTTTAGTTGATTCCAAAAAATGAAAATTTTAAGAAAATTAATCAATTCACCCTCCTCTTGATTAATCTAATTCCCAAATAATTTGTCTTTTTGCATAGCTATTTATGTTGTAATCATTTGGAAAACTTTTTTTTGATTGAATTTTCATTTGGATCGGCCACCTAAAAGGGGCATAGTTGTAATTTTATGCTTTTCAAAACCCTACGGAAGCAATATAAATATTTTTAAAAAAGTAAGGTTTAGGGGGCCCCTTTTTTCAGATTAGAACACACATTTTCGTGAGAGAGCTTGGGGTTTTTCCAAGTTCAATTTTTTCTTATCAATTTCAATCCAAGAGGGATTGTGGCGAGGCAAAAAATTAAAATTGTGGTCATATAAATTTTTAATTTTTGTGGGGTTTTTTTTTTTTTTCTCTATTTGGGGTTAATTTCTACGGTTGGATTAAAATTTCTTGATCAGATTTAAATTTGGGTATCAATTCGAATTAGTGTGTTTATTTTGAGTAATTATGATTTTTGTGATTCTCTTTCAAAATTTTTTATCTTTTTTTAAACCGTGGATTGGATTTTGGGGAAAGGGGAGTTTTAAAGAATTGGTCTTTTGTTCTTGTGTGTAATTCACGGGGAAATTTCTTGTGATTGTTGTTTTTTGGGAATATTATCATTGTTGGATTTTAATTCAATTTTGAATTTTTCGGTTTTCATTAAATCTCCTTGGGGTTCATCAATTTATGACTTTTTGAATCGGTTTTTTTTTGTGATTTTGGGGTTTGTTTCTTTGATTCTTGCATGTGCTAGCCCTTTGGGTTTTTGGACATCATTTTTGGTTCAGACATCATCTTTTTGGATCTAAGCTTGTTACATCCAAAAATTTAAGAATTGGTTACATTCATTGGAAAATTGACGCCATTGTTCATGAGATTAAGACTAATTTGTTTTTCTTATTTAAAAAGGTCTTTTAATTGGGTTTTGTGTACTTGGGCTTGGGTTTTTGGGACATCATTTTTTGTATTAGAGCTTAAGGTTTAGGGGGGGAATTTTCAAATTAAATTTCGAAAAATTTGGGTTCTTGAGTTTCATTTGATTTCAAAATTTAAAGTAGAAAATTGAATTGTTTTTGTATTGCTTTAGTAGCATGATTGTCTTGCTTGGGAAATTAAGTTGATGTTGTTGATGATTTTTAATATTTGTTGCGCCTCTTTGTTGTGGAATTCACTGTAAAAAAAAAGGGGAAAGATGGCACTTGTGAATACAATTTCGGAAGTACAAATTTTGAAAAGAGAATTGTGATTCTTACTTGTTTGAATTCGGAATTGGGGCGAGCATTTGCAATTTCCAGATTTGGGTGTGTGGAAGAAAGGAAATTATTTGATTTTCAAAACAAACTTAAGAGGAAGGAGTTAATGTGTGTTTTTTGAATTTAAAAACATTTCTTACCAATTGTGGAGAGTTCAATTAGTAAAGTAGTTTGATTTTCAAAATTTTAAATTTGTTGCTTTTTTGTGAGGTTGCGGATTGTTTTGGTGTTTTATAGTGGAAAGGAAAGGGGATACTTTAAAGTATTATATGTAAGTTGTCTTACAAATAAAAAAAAAAAATTGTGGGGTTGTTGGACTTGGTTGTATGTGTTTTTTTGTGGTGGAAAAGGAGTATTGTTTTGTTAGCATTGTGTTTGTTTGTTGAGTGGGGGAAATTTGCCATTTGTGAATTTGTGGAAGTTGTGTGGAGAAGGTGCTAAAAATTGAGGTTAAAGTGTGAGAGTTTGGGCATGGAAAGCAAATTGTAAAGGGAGAAGGTGGTAGTGTTTCAATTGTGAATTAAAATTGTGTATGTGTGCATTTTCGAAAAAATGAGGAATTATAATTATTATTTTTTGATTGAAATCAGAATTGAAGTGTACTTTTAAAAGCAATTTGAAATTTTTAAAAAAAACCCATTAATCATAGTTAATTGTGTGTCATTTGAATTTGAAAAAACTTCTTACTATTTGTGGAAACTTACCTTATTGAGCTCATTTTGAATTTAAAGTTGAGCTGCCCTTTTCTTTGAAGTTGTGGTTTGATTTTTTGTGTAGAAGGGGAAAGGTCTGTATTTTAAAAGGGGGTGTGTGTGGGTTGTGTTTTTTTTTTATTTAGTGAAAGGGGGTGTGTAATTGGCTTGGTTCTTAGGTGTGTTAGAACTTGTTGTTGGGGGGCGGAAAAATTGGGAACCTGAGAAAAAGGGGAGTTGTGGGGAGTGAGGGGTTTTGTTTTTTTGTTTGTTTTAAGTGTGCCCCTTTTGAAGTTAAATTTGTGTGAAACCAAAGCAAAAAAAGGAAAGTTTAGTAGTGGAATTTTAAATCCAAACAAAACAATTAAAGTGTGAAAATAATTTAACTCATTATTAACACTTGTGGTTGAATTTAATTCTTTAAATACTAGAATAATTTGTGTATTCTTTATTTTCTTTCTTGAAGTACCAAGAAATTTTTTATTTGTGCTTCAATTTTTCACTTGCTTTATTTGAAGTACCAATAAAACATTTCTTGTATTGGTTGGTGTGGCACCATGGATGTTGAGGGTGTGTTGTCGTGGTGTGTGGAAGTGTATTGTGGTTGTTAAGTTAGTAAGCAAAAATGTCAGTGAGTTGTTTTTGTTATAAGTATTGCTCCGGTAGATTTTTTTTCCCAAACCATTGATGAGGGACAAAGAGAAAAATTGTTCTATAATTCTTTGGGGTACAAGGAAACTTGGCAAATCTTTATTGATGGGGTATTGTACAAAATTTTAGCTGCTTCATTCATCTAAGTTGAATTTGAAACCATCCTAAATCCAAAACCCTATACATTACTTGGGTTTGAATGTGGGGATGGTCTTTGTGAAAACCAAAGGGTTAGGGTCCCTTCAGTATGGGGAAAATACTTTGATGAGTTAGTGTGATATTCTATATTTTTTACTCCTATATTACTTGGTAGCCATGGTTGTATGTCGTTTGGTATTACATATGGGATAAAATACTTATATGTTCAAAAAAGGTGGTAAATTTTTAATTGAAAAACCCATGTCCCATCCGGGTCTAGAAGATGCAAAAAAAGATAAAAAAAAACCATCACAGATTTTTTGAGGTATAGCCCTATCAAATGTTGGTCCCAATTGATTAATCAAAAGGGGGGGGGAATTGATTAATTACTTAAAGTTTCCTTTTTTGCAAATCATTCAAAAACCCTTGTAAAAAAATCACGTGAAAAACAAAAATGAAGAACAATAATGTCAGTAAACAAAAAGAGTAGAGAAGAATAAATGCCAGAGATTTATGAGGTTCCGCCTCGGGGTCAGTCCTCTCTTCCAACTCCACGCCGGGGGCCATTGTCTTACCCGGGGGTTTCACTATATCAAACAAAGCGGGAAAAATGTAAATTTAAGTCTCTTCAAGGCGAAGCTCATTGCTGAGTTTTCTACTTCTTCACTAAGCTAATTACTCAAACTACAGTGATGAAAAAAACATCAATTCCTTTAAAACAAAAGGAATTTCAATGGGCAATGAGGAATACAAAATTTCCCCTATAAAAAAGATCCATTATATGTAAATTTTCCGCTTGAAGTGTAGACCTTTTCTTTTCCGTGTGTTTTTTTTTCTCCAGAAATGTTCTCTCTTCTTTTCCTTTTTCTTCTTCTTTTTAATTGAACACTCCTTTTTTTTGAAGAGAATCGGTTACTTGGAGTTCCCCCGTGACAACTTTTTTTTTTTTTTGAAATTTTTTTTTTTATTTCAAAAATAAGTTGATTCGGTTGGAGAGGATCTGAAATTCCCGTGATTTTTTTGATGAGGAAAAAAGCGGGAAAAATCAGTTTGAGGGAGATCTTTTTTGGGAAGATTTTTTTTGGGATCAAGTTTGTTGAAGAAAAAATTCCCTCACATTGTGGAACCTTATCTTGATTTCCCAATATTGGGGAAACCCATATCTTTATGTAAACAACCATTTTTTCCCTTATCCTTATCTTTGAAAATGCTGGATCCCCCAAAATTAGCTTTAAATTCTTAAAATTTAAATTTTGATAAAACCTTAATTTTTATAGATTAACTTTATATAAAAAAAAACCCTTTGAAAAAATCGTTGTAAAAACTTTATAAAAATTTAAAAACCCCCAAAGATATAAAATCCAATTTTATAAAAAACACTTTCAAGTATTTAACCAAATATATTAACACGTGGACTAGGCCTTGAAATTTTTTAAAAACCATTGATACAAAAATTGAGTGAAATTAAGAAAATTCGTGACAGACAGGGAAAGGTTCTGAAAGTGCTTTGAAGCAAACCTGTTAAAATTTTTCCTCCGTTATGAAGGTTCGAAAAATGTTTCTGAAAAACCCTTTCAACTGTTCCCCTTTGTAAAGGTTTTTTGAAAGTGCTTCTAAAAGTTTTACCCACGGGGGAACTACGGATACACTACACAATTTTTGAAACACCTTCTGTTAGAACAAAAAATAATCGATAAAACACTTTTGAAGGTTCTGAACAAGCTTCTGTTCCTTGTTCTTTTAGAAAAATTATGAAGAACAAGTTTTTGTCCCCCCTTGTTAATTTAAAAAATTTTACAAATTTTTATGTCTATCTTCTAAAAAAAACTTTGACAAGCTAAAAACAAAAGTTAAAACTTTTATTCCTCTTTTTTTTTAACATAAAAAACAAATTTAAAGAAATTTAACATTTCCCCCTTTTTGATGATAAAAAAACCCCATTAGAAAATAAAAAATTGAAACAACTTTCATGTTAAGCAAGCATATTTTTTCCTATAACAAAAAGAACATAAAAAACAAATAAAATTCATTAAAAAACGCATTGTCATAGAAACAATAGGTAAGCGCATTAAATCATAACCTCATAAGCACAATAAACATTCCCCCCCCTTTTTGGGTTAAATAAAAAGGAAAAACCCCCCCTTAATAAAAAGCAAAAAAGATAAAAAAAGGGTTCCTTTTACAATTTGTTTTAAACCCCCCAAAAAATTAAGAAAAAAAAACTAAGATTTTCGGGGATCTTGTAAATGGGAGGGTAGAAAAAAGTGGGGGAAGGGTTTTGGTTTTAGAGGAAGGTTTTTCAGTGAAGTACCCAAGTCGATGATATGGGGCGCCAGGCGAACAAAAATTCTGGAAATTTGGGGTTAAAAACAATTAAATTTTCACCTTAAAAGACTTGTGACAGTTTGGGGATGTTTTATCCGTCTTGGAGTCCAAAGTCTTGAAAAAGTTGTGACTAAATTTCTCCAAACCCCTCATTGAGGGAAAAAACTTGCCCAAAAAGCAATCAAAATTGTTAGATAAATCTTGCTTGACTCCCCCGCATTTAAAACTCATCATGGGAGAATTCTTAGTGAGGGAGATCATAAGCATTTTCTCAGAATTTTTCTTGATTAAGAAAGGAAAATTTTAGAAGTTTGTTTAACTTGTAACCTTTTTTGCTTCTAGTCTCCCAAATCAATCGTTTGGGAAAAACTGGGAAAATTTCCCTTTTTCAAACGTTTAACTAAATCTGATTCATGTTTCAAAGGGTTCTCGCATAACATTCTTATTTTTTTCCAATCCCAAAATTGGATATAGCTTTTTTTGTTCCCCCTTCCCCAGCCCCCTTTAGCAAAAGGTTGTTCCTATTTCTGTTTTTAAACTCTGTTCAGGTTCAAACTAGGTTCTGAACCCCCTTCTTGAACAGGGATTGAAGAAGGTTTCCCAAAAAGGGAAAAATTCTTTTTTTATGCCCTTTTATGGACAAAATTTTGCCCCTCATTTGGGAAACCCCAAACAATCCTTTTAAAAAAGATTGACATATGATTAAAAACTTCTTTTAAAACCCATCCTCTTTAATTTTAATTGGTTCAGAAGAGCTGGTTTGGCAAAACTAACCCTTTAAACACAAAAAATCGCATGATACATTCCCAAATAAACCCAAAAATTTTTTTAAATTTTTTTCCAAAATTTTTTATCAATGACTCTAGAAGGGTATGCCATATTCTTTCTATTAATCATCACAAAAAGATAATTTGAGCATGTTCTATGGAATTGGGAAATAGAACTGCCCCTTCCCCTTGGGGCATATAATTCAACAATAATCTTTTTGTATGATTCCCAGGGAAAAAACTCGAAATTTAATAACCATTGCTTCTTTTCCATAATCCAAATTTTTAAAATCCCTTAAACAGAATAGTTTATTCCTAGGGATTTTGTTTTCTCTACTTCATCATTTTCTTTATGTAAGTGTAAAACATTTTTTAAATTTTCATCTGCCCCCAGAAAAATTTTAATGTCAGTCAAATACCCTGGAAAAAAAACTTTTCCCCTTTTGAAAAACTTAAAAATTCCCATAAAAATTTTTTCACCACTCGGGCCCTAAACTAAACTTTGGGGTAGAGGGAAAGTTCCATGCATCCCAAGGGTTCTAAAAGTTCATTCCAGTAAAATTCCCCTTACTTGTTTAAAAACTTAAAATCCACAAAACTTCAAAAAAACACCTCGTTTTTTTTTCCTTCGAAGAAAATTTTGAAATTGGGGGGGTTTTAGACTTGGTACATTCCCTTTTTTTTGTTTTTCTTCTTGGCTGTGGGTTTCTTGAGTAACCTTTTCTTTCCCTTTTGAAGACGAAAGCAACCCCCCTTTTTCTTTCGGGTTTTTTTGGAACCTATGGTTTGATTCGAAGTCAGGGGAAAATTGGATTCTCCTCAATTTAAGGTTCTTGATGTTTTTTTGAAAAAAAAATAAAGATTCATCATGAATCAAATAAAGGGTTGTTGGAGGATTTTGTTTTGAAGGATTTTTGGTTTTTGGGCGTTATGAAGATTTAGGGGCCCTTTGGGGTCACAATGAGAGAGAAAAAAAAAGGAGATTGGGCGAAGAAAGAAAAAAATTTGAGAAAAAGCAAATGAATGAAGAGGGAAAAAATTTTTATAAAATAAAAAAATTATATATTATTTGAATAAAATTTTTTAAAAATTGAAGGGTTTGGGGGGGAAAAAAAAAAAATTCAAAAAGGGTTAAAAAATTTTTCCCAATTCATTTTTAAAAAAAATTCCAAAAAATTTTAACCCTTTTTAAGAGGTTTGTAAAAAAAGTTTGCAAATTGATTATCGTTTTGGGAAAATTTTTAACTTTTAAAATCTCCATTATGCCATGTTTTCTAATTTAAAAAAAAGTCTAATTTCAAATTTCTTTTAAATTAGAAAGATGCCCATGGATTTTTTTTTAAAATTTTTTGCACCGTGTTTTCAATTTAATTGACACAATTTTTAAAAATTTTTTCCCTAATCAATTTAATTTTTGTTTTTTTCCATAAAACTTTGTTGGGACAACAATTTTCCAATAGAAAAAAATTCAGCTTTTAGCTGTGGATAGAGCAAAAGAAAATTTTTTTTTTAGAAGACTAAGAAATTAATTTATCACCTAGGAATTAAAATTTCCGTGTGCTTTTTCTACAATTTTACACCAGATTCGCATAAATTCTTATTAAATCAAATTTTTGTTTTTTTTGGAAAAGGATGCCTAAATTTGAAGTTTTAAAACTAGGTATTTGAAAATACGCTTTACAGCTGAAAAATAAATTTTTTTGGTGAAGCTTGAATCTAGCAACAAACACACACTAAACAAAAATCAGGTTTGTGCAGCAAGCACAATAAAGAACCATAAGCTCCATAAAGTTTCTCACTTACCTTCTGTCCATTTTGGTCAGATTAAACCTTTGTTGAAGACCATAGGTGTCGTAACCTTTTTGCAGCCTTCATACCCCAAATTTCTTCAATATTTGTTTTGTGTATTTTTCTGATAAAAAAGATTCCTTCTTTTTTTTGTTTTTTTTGAAGACCCAAAAGATTCAATTTCTTTATTGACATTTAAATTTTGCTGCATGGGCTTAGCAAATTCTTGACCAACAAACTTTAATGATCTAAAGTAAATTTCCACATATATTTGAAAACTGATATCATTGTCAAAATTTTCAAGAATAAAATGTGTCAACTTTTCCTCTATTAAACCTTTTGAGATAAAAAAAAACTCAATCTTTTCATACCAACTTTGGAGCGTGTTTCAAACCATATAGTGCTTTATTTAATTTAAAAACATAAACTGATTTGAAAAGGGCTTTAAAACCAGGTGGGTTTTTAAAGCCCTTTTATCTCAATTTTAAGTAAAATTGTGTTAAAATTTTTTTTTTGATTTTTTAGAAATCATAAGGAAATGGGGTTATTTAAAATTCTACTATGGTGATAAAAAAGGTTTAAAATTTGGATAAAGGGTGCTAATTTAAGTAAATTAGGGGAAAGTCATCCACAATTTGGGATCAAAGAAAAGGTTTTTAAAAACCGCCAGGAAATACAGGGGGCTTTGTATTGAAGTAAAAAGGGCCCGTGTACTTGTTTTGAATCAACAGGAAAATCCCGGGTTTGAAGTACATGGTGTGTATCTGCTAAAAGGAGGCACGATTTGAAAAAGCCCGTAGTGAAAAACCCGTTCTTTACACTGCACAAGAAGGCGGAAATGTGGACAAACAACAAAGAGGGGACAGGGGTTTTAAGATCTTGCCGGGGGGTTTTGAAGCCGGGGGAAAAACCCCGGACACGGATAAAGAATTGTCGCTTTCCACAAAAGGAAGGTAGGGAACCTTGCCCTTTTGGGGACCGTGGGGGAAGCTTGGCTCACACTGGACAGGGAAAAGATAAATTATTAAAATTTTTACACAGGAAGGGCCCAGTTTGGCCCCACGACCTTTGTTGTAAGCGGCCAGGTGGATGTTTATTCACCCCTCGAGTTTTTACATAAAAAAAAGGAAAGTTTTTTCGTTTCTTGTTACAAAAGATCATTCCCTTTCCTTTAGCAATATAAATAAAAACTAACCCAAGGGGGAAAAAAGGGGGGTTTTTTATCATCTTGGAGACAAAAAGGGAAGGAAGGAGGGGGGGAGAAAGGGAAAACCGGGAACGGGAGCAATTATGTTTTTACTTTTAATTTCTTTTTGTTGTTAACTTTTTAGCAAAGGGCCGATTTTCTAGCCAAGGATAAATTAAATTTTAAATTCCCCACGAATTGTGAGATCAAAATGAGTTTCTTTAATCTATTCTTTTTTTTTTAAAATTTTTATATATCTTTTTGGAAGTTTTGTAAATTATTATCTTTGTTAAATTGGTAAAAAATTTGGAGCTCTTCTACTAAATTAGAAAGGGTTAAATTTATATTGTCAATACACGTCAAATCCGTAATTGTTTATAGTTTTTAGTCTGGGTGACACTTTTACTTTTGATTTTTAAAATAATGTTTAAAATTTCATGTTAGGGGAGATGTAAAAATTTTTTTAAATAGGTTATCTTATAAATACGGGAAAATTTGGTGGTCTCTCTTTTTTTTAAATGCTTTTGTAGTTTAAAATCCTAAGAGCTTTTTTAAATTGGGGGTTGTCTAATCGATAAGAAAAAATTAATCAACGAGCTTGTTTTTATTATGGGGAAAAGAAAAGGAGAGATGGGTTATTAGAGTTTTTAAAAAACCAAAAACCGGGTTTATCTAGAAATAAAATAGAAAACTTTTGCATCGATGTTTAAAAAAATTTCCTCAAATTTAAAACTATCTTGTTTCCCTTTTGGGGCTAGGCTTTTATAAATATTCGATTTTATTATCTTGTTTCAATATTTTTTTGATTCAAAAAAAAAAAACCCCTATTTTTTTTTCTCTTTTTTCCCTTTGAATAGAAATTTTTAAAAAACCCAATCCTTGTGGATACACCCTCCCTCACTACTATACGCAAATCTTTATTGTTAGGATTGGTTTTTATTTTTGTTGGATTTGACACCCTTTAAAATTTTTGGCGGTTGGGGGGGGTTTTGGTGTCAAATTTATTTCTATTTTTTGTATAAATCTTTTCTTTCTTTACAGGTTCCTCACTTATAACCCAAAGAGATTGAAAAGGGAACTAAAAAGGGGTTTTCCCGAAGAAAGTTTAGTTCCCCCCCTTAAAATTGAATTTGGCATGGATTTGTCTGTTTTCCATCCTTGTTTCGAAAAAAAACGATATGGAAAACCCCAAAGAGAACATTAAGGAATTGGCTGCCCCGGATTTGAATCAACAACCACTTTGTATTCATTTTCCCCCGAAAAGCTGTTGAATTCGAGTTTAAAAAATTTGGGGGTTATAATCTGCTACCCCCCTTTCATGGTTTGAAATAAAGCCCCTCATAAACTTTGAAAGAATTTCATATAGTGTTTTTCTATTATAGGCCCCCAAGGAATAACCGCGATCAAATCAAGCTAATGCTTTTCCATTCTCTTAATTTACTAAAGCTAAAGTTTGGGTTTTGTTTTTTTTGCCCCCAAGGTTCTTTTACCCCTTTGGGAAACAGAAAATGGTGAGGCTTTTTTTTGAAAAAATTTTTTTCCCCCGCATCTAGAGTACTGGTTTTAAAAAAGAGAAATTTGTGGATCAAACTAGGGAAAACCGAGACTCTTCATGAGAAGGGGGAGGGGTTAAAGGGAAAACTTTGTGAAAGGGCTGCCCCAAAAAATTTGGGAATTTAAAAAAAACCTTCTCATCCAATATTCTAAAAGGGCCCTGCTTCCGAGGAGAGGAAGATGATGGATGCTGCTATTTGGAGGCCCCCATAGTAAAAAAAACCCCCTTGGTCAAGCTGGGGAAATTGATCCCCTTTTTAGGGCTGCAAATTGAAAAAATTTGGGGGTTTTAGGGCATGTTACATTTTTCAAGGAAGGTAAATGAGGTAATGTTTCAAAACCTTTAAACATCAAAATTTCAACCAAAACTCCCTTTTCAGAAAGATAGCCCTTGGGAAAATACACAGCAGATAAAGGCTTGTGAAAATTTTGTGTGCTCCAAATTTTTTTCCTACAATTTACATGTGCCCCCTCTTTCCCAATGAAAATTCATGGCATGTAAATGCGGAGGGGGAACCCCAGGACACCGCAAAGGAAAAAAGATCCCTACCCCGAATACTTAAAAATCCTGGATGGAGGGATCATTTAATTTCCAGATAGGGCAATAACCCAAAAAATTTTCCCCAAAAATTTCCCAGCCAAAACCCATCAAACCAAGTCCCCCAAGCTCCTTCCATTCCAGGTATGTCTCTTGAGGAAATTGTTTAAAACCTTGCTGTTAATACAAAACAATTTTTAGGAGGAAAAAAAGCAGAGCAATTTGAAACTTGGAAAAAACAGGTTTAAACCCAAATTTCTTCTTATGTAAACAGGTTTGAAAAACAAAGGGAAGTTAAACCCCCTTTTCAAACTATTACAAATCCGAAGCAAAGGTTAAAGCAATTTTTCCCTTAAATGGAACAGAATTGCAAGGACAAATAAAAAACGACACCCATCTAATCTTGAGGAAAAACTAAGAAAGAAATTTCAAATCCAAGCCAGCAGGACAACCCAAATTTGAGGGTTCTCAGTTGAGCCCTTTAAAGGTCATGTTGACACCAACCCCCTTTTCCCTTCCAGATTAGCGAAATCCCAAAAATGAAGCCGAAGTAAAAGAGATTCTTGAAACTTTTCGAAAAATTGAGGGAAATTCCCCTTTTCTTATGCAATTTTAAACAAAACCTCGCTATGCTAAATTTTTAAAAAAATTTTGCACTAAAAAAAAGGAAGCCCCGAAAGGGAATGAAAAATTTGTGTGAGTGAGAATGTTTTAGCTTTATTCAGGAAAAACTTCCTCTTAAATGTAAGGACCTGGGTAAAGTTTACTATTCCTTGCCCAAAAAAGGTAAACTTGGGAAAAAAATAAAGCTTTGGGGGATTTTAGGAAACTTCTTTAATTCAAAGCTTTGTCGTTTTTCAACTTTTTTAATGTTGGTCCCTTAAAGGAAACAGGTGTTATTGTTCAATTGCTGGGCTCCAAAGTTTTTCCTGAAGGGGGTTCCCAGAGGAAGTTTTAGTTCAAGTTAACGGGTTGGGTTTTTTTCCCGCTGAATTTTTTTTGTTGAATGGAAGAAAATTCTATAAATTAACATGATTTTATTTTTGGGGGACCATTTTTTAAGACATCCAAGACGAAAATTGACGGGAAAAAGATGGTACCCAAATGGAATTTGATGGTGAAATGATTAAATTTAATTTTTTTATGCCCCTAAACATCCTAGCAATATCTCTCCTGTTTTGTTTTCGGATGTTTTTTGGGAAACCCTCACCCCAGGGACCAAAATGGAAACAAAACCCTTACCCGAAAATCTACAAAGGGAAAGCAAACCAAAGACCGTTTAAAGGGAAAAGGGCTTCATGGGGGGCAACCCATTTTAAAAAAAAAAAAAAAAACAAAATTTTTGGGTTTTTTTTTTGTTTCTTTCTTTTGGTCAGTCAGCAAGGGGGGGGTTTCATTTTCATTTAGTGACACTCCTAGTGTTAAGGGGGGAAAATCATACCCGGGAAGTACCGTATTCCTTTTTTCTTTTTCTTAATGTTCCATTTTGTTGTTAATTCCTCCTTTTTTTGTCTGAAATTTGGGGAAAAGTGCGGACACTTTTCAATCTACAGTGTGGGGGAAAAGGGTTAAAAAAAATATGAGAATAGGGGAACTGGGCTTATACTCTGATGTTTGCCTTTACAAAATTTTTTTAAACCAAAAAATTTTTAAATTTATCATGAAAACTAGAAAAATTTTTTCCCAAATGTTGTAACAAGTGTTTACAAAAATGTGAAAATTGACTAAACGAGTCCCTAAGTGGAAAAAAAAAACAAGTTTATTCTAGGTTTATTTGGGAACTTATACTCTTTGAAAATTGTGAAAAAAAAAATTTTAATAAAAATAAAAATCAAACATACCATTACTCCAATAATTTAAGTAATTTAGTTAAGAGTATTCAAACTTGTTGTTAGAGTGAGGAAGGTCCTTTAAGGGGGCTCTCAAAACCCGGTCACTTGAATTTACGAGCTCGAGTGTGCCGACTCAAAAGAACCACAAAAAAGAAAGGGCGGGAAAAAAGGGGAAAAATTTTGAAAAGAATTGGGCAAAAAACCCCCTTTAAAAAAGAAAGCTTGATTAAAACATAAGAACAGAATGTAAAAATTTTTGAATTTAAAAAGACTTTTAATAAAAGGGGGGAAAATCTAATTTGGAAAAAGTTTTATACTATATGCTTTTACTTTATGTTGCAAGGATTATATTTCTTGCTAATATCCAATGAAGTTTAATTGGGTTTTTTTTCCAGTGGGGTTAAGTATTTTCTTTTGGAATAAAAATTCTTTTTTCTAAACAGGAGGAAAAAGGTTTTTTTTGTTTAGATTTGCTATTAAATTTTTTTCCTTTGGGAATTTGATCACAGAAACCAGTTTTTGGGAAGTAGGGAGACATTAAAAACAAATCTAATTACAAATGAATTTGATGCTTGAAATGATGAAAAAAAAGTTCGTATAATCTATGGGCGGATTTCCCAAATTTATTTGATTTAGTTGCTTGAGGAAAGCAAGAGTTTTAAGTGTGGGGGGAAATTTTATTTGAGCCATTTTATACCAATCTTTATAGTTTGAAATTTTGTTTAAAATTTATTAAAGGGTTTTAAAAGAAATTCATAAGGGGAAAAGGACTTTAATTATACTAAGTGAAAATCCGGTTTAAAAGGAGTCAGGGTGCTTTAAATTTTAAGGGAAAAAGAGAAAATCAAACCACAACTTGGGTCAAAGACAAGGAATTTTTCACCGCCCAAGGAAATTTCATGGGGGTAGTTTTAAAATACAAAAGGCCGTGTACTTGGTTTTGAATCAAACAGGGGGAAAAAAACACAGTTGAAGTACACGGCCGTGTATTTTTAGAAAAGGGGGCAAAGGTTTTTTAAATGGCCGTGGTGCAAGCCCTGCTATTCCCCCTGTACCAAAAAGGCGGAAAAGTTGGGCTATTTAATAGGGGAGAGAAACGGCCCTTAAAATCTTGCCGTGGTTGAAAACCGTGGCAACAAGGACACGGATGAAAATTGAAAAATTTTCCACCGAGGAAGGTTTTCGGGTTTTACATCTGACCGTGGTGGAAGACGGGGACACAATGGAAGGGGAAATGAATGTGAATTTTACACAGAGGAAGGCACGGGTTGACCCACGGCCAAGTTTAGAGCGAACCCGGGGGGCGATTATTCACTCCCCGAGATTTACATAAAAAAAAGGGAAAAATTTTTTTCGTATCTTGTTAACAAAAGATCATTGCCATTCCTTTTTAACAATATAAATAGAAAAACCTAGAAAAAAAAAGGGGGGAGTTTACATTTTGGAGCAAAAGGAAAAGGAGGCAGAGAAAGGGAAAACCGGGAACAGAGGCTTATTATTTTTTTTATTTTAATTTTCGTTTTGGAGAAAATGTGTAGTTAAGCAATTTTTAGCCCCAAGGATCATTGAAGTTTAATTCCCCACGAAATGTGAATCTAACTGAGTTGTCTTTAACTATTCTTTGTTTTTAGAATTTTTTTAAAATCTTCTGGAAGTTTTGTCAATATTATCTTTGTTTATTGGTATGAAATTTGGGGCTCTTTACTCAATTAGCAAATTAAAATATTGTCAACTAGCACGTCAAATCCTAAAATTTTTTGTAGTTTTGTCTGGTGACCAATAAATGTTTGATTATAAAATTTGATCGAATTCATGTTTGGGATTATGATTTGTTTAAATAGGTTATTTTTAATTACTGGCATGAATTGGGGGCTCCTTGTTGTTAATCTATTGATAGATTAAAACCTGAGGCTTGTTTAGGGGTTTTCCCAATCGTAAGGAAATAATCAAAGAGTTGTTTTGATTACAGGGGTAAGGAGAGATAGGTTTTTAAACTTGTTAATAACCATAACCGTTTTTCTAGAAAAAAAGAATAGAAAACATTTGCATCGATGATCATTCCTCGAATTAAAAAATCTTGATTCCTTGGTAGGCTTTTATCAATATTCGATTTTATTTCTTGTTTCAAATTTTTTGATTTACAAACAATACCCCTATTTTTTTTTTTTCCCCTTTTTTTCTCTTTGAATAGAAAAATATTTAAAAACCTGTGATACGAACCTAATCATATATACCAAATCTATAAATTTTCTGGAGATGTTTTTATTTTTTTTGGTTCGACACCCATCAGGTTATTCCACAAAATTCTTTTTTATAAAACCCTTTTAAAAAGCACTTTTTACATCCCTTTGAAAAACTTTAAAAACCCTTTAAGATCATATGAAAAGCATCAACCTTTTTTGCTTCTAGCCCGAAAAGGTGCATATTTTCTCAAATCTTTTCCCTTTTTTTGTGAAAAACCCTTCGTACTAATCTTGCTTTTTTTCTTTAATTTTTGCCGTTTATCTAATTTTTTTTTAAACCCCTTTTATTCCCAATTATAATTTCCTCTAGGTCTGGAATAAGTTCCTAATTGTTTCTTTGAAATTGTTTTAAATTCTTTTGATAGAGATGATCCAATTACATCATAAAGTTTTTCCCATATTACTAGGTTCAATTTCGGATAACAACAAAAAAAGATTTTCAAGTTTTGTAAATTCTTTGTTTTAATCCAGATTGAACATTCCCTTTTATTTAATCAGAAGGATGGTAACTTATCCTCCGGGGTTTTGGGAACCCTTTTTCGATCTTACAATTTTCTGAAGTGCCTTCGAATTTCCCTCTGAAATGGTTCTGGATGACGATCCGAATGTTAAAGCAGGGCTTTGATTAGGTTCTGAATAACTTCTCTTTAGTTTTTGGAGTCCTTTTTTCTCGAATAAATCCTTTAAACCCTCAATTTAAATTTTAAATTTTTTTGATTTTTTCAATGTTTTTTGTTTTATTGAAAACACGTAACACGACTATTTAGAGAATATGCTAAAAAAAATAGCTTCTTCAGATCTTTTCATCAATTTAAAGGGTTTGAAGGTTTCTTTTTTCAAGAGCTTTAAATCCAAAGATATGAAAATATGAAATTAGGTTTCTTACCTCGAAATATCTCATAAGCATTTTGTGTCATAGGTCGAATGAAAACTCTTTTTGAGATATACAATGTTAGAAATGCTTTCCCCAAAAAATACTTAGCAATTCCATTTCATTTAACATAGACCTAGTCATCTCTTGCAAAGTTTTTTCTTGCGTTCCCAATCCATTTTGTTGAGGATGTTGGAGCTGAAAAAATTTGAAAATTCCCATTTTTTCCCCAAAAAATTTTTAAAAAACTTGCATTTTAAAAATTTGTTCCATGATCAGTTCAAAGACAATTAGGCCCCCTTTTTTCATTTGTATTTTTTTTCACAAATTTTTAAAAAGAATAAAAGGTATTTTTTTGGTGTTGAAGAATAAAACCCCAAGTTATCTTGAAAAATCCAACAATAACAAGTCCAATTTGTTCCCCCTTGTTTAAGACTCTAGTGGGGCCCAAAAAGACAAGTGCAAAAATTCAATGGTCCTTAGTTAAAATTACGTTTTTATTTTTATGAGAGACAAAAACCCATTTTATTTTTAAGCAAGTATCACATTTCACATCTTTTTTGATTTTATCTTGGGTAACCCTTTAATAATACCTTTTTAGTAATTTTTCTAAAGATTAAAATTAAATGTCCTTTGTTTATCCCAAAGAAAAAACAGATCATTAAAGGGAAATTAAACAAAAATTTTATCGATTTCAGCTGGTTTTATGAGATAGATATTTTTTTTCCCAAATTCCCTTCAAATATCTTTATCTTTTTCTTTAAAAGCATGCACTTGTCTGATCAAAAATCTTTCTATATTCCTTTATCACATAAGACTAATATAAGTAGATTTGTTTTAAACCTTGCACAGTTTACATTTTCAATGAGAAAAGTAGGCAACCAATCGTTCCAGGGGAAATTATTTTACCTTACTATCATCCCAAACTTTAATACCTTTTTTTTCCCAATTTATGTATTGAACAATGAGCTTCCAGTCATATGTCTAACACCCCACTTCAAAACATTTTCCTTTTTTAGCTTTATGTTCTGTACAAATAAAAAAAAATTAACCCTTTTAGGAACCCAAGCGAGTTTGGGCCCTTTAAAAAAGATAACTCATTTGATTTCTTTGATTTCTTGTTGACTCTGAGCTTTTTTTTATAATACAAATTTTCTAATATGCCAAAAATTTTTTCAAAAAAAACATGCATAAAAATTAAAACATTCTATACCTGTCATTTACCTGTTTCTTAAAATTTCTGGTTTGTATAACTTTTTTATACCTTTGGTATTGCTTCTGTAGCCCCATTTTTTGGGAACTTTTGAAAAAATAAACTTTTTTAAAAGTCTTGGTATTTCCCTTTTTTAACTTTATTTGTATTCGAAATGTACTTTTTGTATTGGTTCATCACTTAAGACTTGTTTACCCTTAAAAAAAACTGTTTTTTGATTCGATTTTGAACTCGAACCATGCTCTTTTCCTAACCCATGTTTTTCTTTGGATTTTTTGTGAAGAAATTAACAGGGTAAATTTTTTGTAAATTTCATCAAATTTCAAAAAGGTATTTTTAAACGAATTAGTAGATCATAAATTTTTCCCTTTCATGTCCTTGTTTCTACTTAAAGTAATGTTTTTTATTTTTAAATTTTCAATACTCCATGCGGGGTTTCATTTTCTTGTTTCGGAATCATTTTTATCCGCAAGTAAGTATTTGTTTGCTTTACTGCTTTCCTTTCATTTTAAAGCTTTTATTTTTTTTTTTCATACTTACTAATCTTATATCAGCCCTTTTTTTGTGCCTTAATAGTTATAATTTTTACTAGCAGTCTATCAGTTACTCTTCATCTTTTAGATATATTCAGAACTAGCCATTGACAAAGATTTGCCTCTCCCTTCTTTTTCTGAATCTTCTAAATTTTTTTCAGCCCTTTAAAACACTCCATGTTGAACATTGCAGACTTTTTTTTTTATAATTTTCCTTTTCTTGTCAGGTTGGAATTCATATTTGAGTGTCCTGGCCTTTTGCATTCATAACATTGAATCTCCCTTTTCTCTTTTTTTTTTCTTTCTCCTTGTGCTTTTCCCGTATCATTTGCTTTTTTCAGTACTTTTCTTGAAAACATTTAAATTCTTACCCCTTTTTTTTGAGCAGCCCGTTGGTCTACGTGTAAAGACTGATTTCTTCTTTCTCATCGTTGCTATCATCAGTTTTGTTCTTTTTCTTTTTTCCTTTACATTAAACGCAATTTCCCTTTTGGGGCCGTTTCTCCCCTTTTCGTGGTTTTTATGTGGACCTATGCCAGAGCTTTTCTCTAAATTTGGGTGAGAGTTAGCTTGTTTAGGTCTTTAGCTTCCTCTTAGCAGTTTTTTTTGCATCCCAAGATGGTGGGAATATCCCCAAAATTTTCCCCACAAGATCTAGATTAGAAATTTTTTTCCAGTGTCAAGCTCATTTTTAATAGCGTAAAACCCGAAAAGCATCTTTACATCTTCATTAGACTTAAACTTAAAAAATTAACTGTTGAATTAAAACATTTATCTTAGTTTCCTTTATGGGTTTGTCCTTCATATGTATCGGATAGGATATCCCAAATCTCCCTTTGCACTTGCCACGATGATATCAAAAAGAACTTGATGGGGCAATAGTAGTCAGTAAAAATTTTTTTTCTTTGTTGTTCTTCTCGATAATTTTTTTTCTCCCAATTTGACAAGGGCAATTTTTGTTAAAGGGGATCCATTTTCTCCCAAATGAAATGACCCGCCATAATCATAATCATTGCTTAAAAGTAAGTTTCCATAGATCTTCAGTATGAGAAGTTTGAGCCATCGAAGTAAGGAGCCGATTAATTGCAACATTATTTTCATATTTTGATCACTCAAAATAGTATCCTGCTTGATACCAAATTTTTGGCCCCAAATTTGATTAACAAGGAGGGGGGGGGGGGGGGGGGGGGGGGGGGGGGGGGGGGGGGGGGTGGGGGGGGTGGAATTGATTAATTACTTTAAAATTTTACTTTTTTGCAAATCATTCAAAACCTTGACTAAAAAAATACGTGAATAACATAAAAAGAAGAACAAAAATGGCGTAAAAAAAAGATGAGAAGAATAGAAGCTTGAATTTTTAGAGGTTCTGCCGAGCCATCCCCTTCCCTCTACGCCGGGTCTCGGTTGTCTATACCGGTTGTGTTTACTATATCAAGCAAAATTTAAAATGTACATTTGCCCCTTCAAGGCGAAGTTCACTGTGGTTTTTAGCTTCCTCAAAGCTTCACTCAAACTACAATGATGAAACAACTATCAATTCCTTATACACAAAAGGAATTAAATGACAATGAGGAAAATTTAATTTCCCCTAAAAATAATCACATGTAACGTAAAATTTTTTCCCCTTTAAGTGTATGGCCTTTTCTTTTTTTGTGTGTTTTTTTTTTCTCACAGAAGAACTTTCTCTTCTTCCCTTTTTTTTTTTTTTTTAATTGAACACCCTTTTTTGAAGAGAACTCGGTTACTTTGGGGTTCAACGTGCAACTTTTTTTTTTGAAATTTTGTATTTCAAAAAAAAATTATTCGGTTGGAGGGGGTCGCTTTCCGTGAATTTTTTTGAGGTAAGTTTGGATAAATCGTTTGACGGATCTTCTTTGGAGATATTTTTTTGGATCAAGTTTGTTGAAAAATCCCCCACATTTGGAACCTTATTTGATATCCCAATATTGTGGAACCATTTTTTTATGTAACAACCTATTTTTTTATCCCTTTTCTTTGTAACGCTGGTCTCCCAAAAAAAGCCAAAAAATCTAAAATTTTAAATTTTTTATAAAACCTTAAATTTTTATTGATCTCACTTTATCTAAAATAAAAATCTTTGAATATAATCTTGTAAAAACTTTTGTAAATTAAAAACCCCCCTGATTAAAACCAAATTTAGTAAACACTCAGTATTTACCCCAAATACGACACGTGGAGCTAGGCTTTTAAATTTATTTAAAAAACCCTTTATACGAAAATTAAAACGAAAAACTAGAGAAAAATTTGGACGACATGGGAAAGGGTTTTGAAAGTGCTTCTGAGAAAAATGTTTAAATTTTTCCTGTTGAAGGTTTTTGAAAATGCTTTTGAAACAAAACCCGGTTTACTGTTCTCCTATTGTAAAGGCGAAAAGATTTTCAAAACTACGGTACACTACAAACTTTTGAAACACCTTCTGTTAGAACAAAATAATCGATATAAACTTTGAAGGTTCTGAACAAGCTTCTGTTCCTTGTTAATTTTAGAAAAATTACGAAATTACGTACTATTTTCTGAAACAATTCTGAAAAGCTCAAACTTCGTTACACATTATTCCCCCTTTTTGTTAACATCAAACCTAAATTAGAGAACTTAAAAAACCTTCAGGGACCAAATGATAGGAACTCGCCAAGTGTGATAAAACCCCAAAACCAATACGTTCGGAATTGCTACCCAAGATGCCAAAAAATCGAGGGGAAAACCCGCCCCCATTGCCTAAAAGTGAGCAAAACCTTTGGGTTTTATTAAACGCCCAATCGAGATAAAAAGACCAATTGATAAGTCGGGGATGAACCCACAGAAAAAAAACCCGATAATTCTAAGTAGTTCTTTAAAGAACAAAAAGGGGAAATTTCTCTCCAAAGTTTTTAAAAATTTGAGTTTTATATTCTATATTGTAGTTGTTCTAAACCCTAGGAGCTTTATATTAGGGTTACAATTCGTAACAATGATGCCCTAAAACGCAAAACTTCAAAAAGTTGCGTAAAATAACAAAACAATGACTTAAAGGGCCCGACTGGGGGAATGAAGGCCGGCGGCCGGGCCACGTTGGAATATCAGCCCGTGTACTTCTAGTCGTGATCTTTCTGTGGAAATTTTGACCCATACACCCCGTGTATTTAGGTTATCTTTCTAGGAAATTTTTGACCCTACACGCCGTGCCTTTGAATGTGTATACGCCCGTGTTGATTCTGTGAAACCCTCCGGGACTTCTACAGGGCCGTCCTTGAAAAGACACCCCTCTTCACCCCGTACCCCGTTATGACTTGTCAAGAGCAACGGCATTCCCATGGTTGTTCCAATCCTTTCCAATTCATCATTGCCCAATCCCTTTTTGCTTTATGGACATCCTTTTTCAAACCCCTTAAGTGCTTTCCCTTTAATCGTTTCGCTCGAGTTCTTGTGATCGGTCCATGGGCACTTCAAGAGGGTCTACATTCCTCTTTTTGGGTGGTCCCTTTGTGGCTTCATCCAAACTGTGAAACGCAAGTATGCCAACCCTTCAAAGGTTCTTGGGGCTCTAGTGACAGTGCTAACCTTTTGGCATAAATTTTTTCAAACATGATGTGCTAACCTTAGAGGATCCTGTGATCATTGTTAGACGAGCAGACCACCCGGGGAGCTAGACGTTCAGCTTATTTACCCTTTAGAGGTTCATAAGGTAATGAGCATTGGAAAACCTTAGAAACCATGGGGTCGCGACATACAATTGTTAAAAAGGAAAAAAACTTTTTCAGTAGAACTTGATACGGGGTGACTTTGGGGGAAAATGGAGATTTTTGGTTGCAGATGGATAGCCCTAAAAATTGAGGAGAGAAAACAACACCACATGGGGTTTTTTTCAAATATTAGGATTTGCAGAGATATTTCTTCAGTGGTTTCTAGGGGAAAATAGAGTCTCTACTACATTTTTATCGCCAGATTGAGGACAAATTTTTTTTGAGGCCAAGGAATGATGGGAATCAAAATCGACAAGATTATCTTAGGGCAAAAACCAAAGGGGATTTTGAATTTTGGCGATGGGGCCCTTTTGAGAAAAATGCCCGGAATTATTTTTTTTACTAACCTTTTTATTTTATTCATTTTATATACCCCAACAGGATACTTATCGGCTTTAAGGTAGGACAAACTTACTAAAACCATTGGGGTTACCCAACCCCGACCTAAACCGCGATGACTAGGCTAACGAATTATAAAAGCCCGGGGCACTTGAAGCCAATTTCTTTTATATATTTGTATTTGCTGGACATTTATGTTGTAATCATTTTGGAAAAATTTTATTTTGATTGTTTTTTTCATTTGGGCCCGGCCCCCAAAAAATGGCATGTTGTAATTTTATATTTTCTAACCTAAAGGGAAAAGTATAAATATTTTCTTAAAGTGGGTTGAGGAGGTTTTTTATTTTAGAACATCCATTTTCGTGAGAGACTTAGGGTTTCCCAAGTTCAATTTCCCCTTTTTCAATTCAATCCCAATTAGATTGTGGGAGTGCATGATAAAATCACATTAACTTATATTTTTTTAGGGTTTATATTTAAATTTATTTCAAATTTTAAAAAAATATAAAGAAATGGTATTTATTGTAAAAATTTAGGTTTTTAAGGACCTAAAAAGTAAAATACAAGTTAATTGGAGGAGTTTTTCACAAAATTAAAGAATTTGCATTGAAGGCCGCCGGCCTTAGGCTGGCTTACTACTAAAGGTTCGGTTTAAGGTTGACCTAAGAGAAAAAAAAACATCCCAGTGCATCAAATTTGCCGGCTCTTAGCCGGCCTTGACTATTTCTCGGATGTCCTGCGAAAATTTCTCTAAAAACCTTATCTTGATTGATTTGCTGACTAAATTCCTATCAGATCGCCTTATCTTCCTCCTTTAGATCTATAAATAGACCCTTGTGTGAACATTGGAATTCATTCTTTTTTTGATCTTTGAATCATTAGAATTCCTTGGGAACTTTAGGATTTTATCTTCTCTTTAAATCTTTTTCATTTCGTTGTTATTGCAAATTTTGTTTTGAAGGAGAATGTTTCTTTGCTAAAGTTTGCTTTCAATTGAAGAATTCTAGGAATCATTTTGGAAAATTAAAAGTTCTACAAACTCTTGAAGATTATAGAAATTGTTTCATTATTTTATTTTCTTTTATGTAATTTATCATTTTATTTTTATTATTTAATATGAATTCCATTGCACCTATTCATTTAAATTGTTTTTATGCAATCCACACCATAATGTTCTAAATCATCTCTGTGGGAAACATGATAAAGCCATAATTCAACTAAATGATTTTTGGGATTTATGTTATAGGACATATAGATATGTGGAATTTTCATATTGGAAATTTTACTATGAATTGTATTTTATAATTTAAAACAATGCATAGAAATTTAAATGACTCAGGAGAGAATTTAGGATTTATTATAATTCCCAAGTAAAATTTAATAATTTATGCCCAAACGCGTTATTGAATTTTATTAGAAATTGACCTAAGTGTTTCATGGGAATATTTTTATTTAATTTTTCACTAAGGGATTAGGAAAAATTATTTTAAAGATATTAGGCAATCATATAATTGGGAAATTTATGATCGTAAGTGAATCCTCCATTGATTTTATTTAGCGGGAGCTATTAAATTAAATTTTGGGGTTTTTATACTTTAAAACTTGGAAAAAGGATTAAGGTTTTGTCAAATTTCTTGTGAAAATCCATATAGCTATAAGTTATTATAAATGAAGGCAATATGATTAGTAAAAATTAGGGTGGATTTTATTTTCCCACATCTATTCTTCCTTTTTTAAAACAATCCTCTTTTTTCACATTTAGTATAAATTTATTCACATTTTATTCTCATCAATTTTTCATTGCCTAAATAATAGTAGAAATTGATATAGGTCTACTACTTAATCAATCTTCGTGGTTCGAAAACTCTTCTCTCACTATATTGCTTGATCCCATCTGGTACACTTTTCCCGGTATTTATTCACACTTATTTTATATCTCTTTTTACGTGCATCATGTTTTTGGCGCTGTTGCCGGGATTGATTAATATTAGACCATCTTCAGATTTTTATTGTTAAATTTTGGCGCATTTTTTTTTTATAATTGTGTGATTGTTTCCCGTTCTCTTTGAAGGTTTTTTTGCGCAAGAGTAGAAGTGTGAACTTTTACCAATTAATCTTGAGATAGAACGACCTTGCGACAATGAGAAGAGTGCAAAGAAGAAGGAAAGAAGTTGACATAACAGATGATACCAAAAATCAGATTTAGGGTCTGGTAGAGCACTTCGGGAATATACGGTACCTTTTGTTTAGGTCCTGCAATCAAAAGACCTACGATCCAAGCTAACAATTTTGAGTTGAAACCAGCACTCGTTTAAATGGTCCAATCAAATTTAATTTGGAGGATATCTAGATGAGAGTCCTGATGAGCATATTGTAGTATTTTTTCAATATTGTAATATAGTGAAAATGAATAATGTATTTGATGATGTAATAGGTTACAACTTTTCCGTTTTACTTAGAGATTAAAGCTAGGGCTTGGTATTAATTCACTGCCACAGGACTCTGTAAACCACTTGGGCTGATCTCTCATCTAAATTTTTTTAAAGGGGATTTTTTTCCATCAGCCAGAACAGCTAGGTTAAGGAATGACATCACAAACTTCACTAAGTTTTAGTGGTGAATCACTTTATGAAGCATGGGAAAGATTCAAGGAGGAAATTAGAAAATGCCCCCATCATGGATTACCAGATAATCTCCTTATTGAGATTTCTATCTCAGTTTAGATGAGACATTGAGGTCTCTGGTAGATTCTGCTTCTAGTGGTGCACTAATGGGTAAGACGTATGATGAGGCTAAAGCTTTGATTGATGAAATGGCCTCTAGTGCACATAATTGGCAACATGAAAGAGGTAGAGTCTAGAGTGGCATCTGTCAATGACATGGACACCTTAACAGCTCAGATTTCAGCTCTTACAGCCCAGGTAAGTAAAACTCACCTCTATACCTTCTTTTAATGTTAATCAAATTTCTTGTTGTGAGTTATGCTCAGGACCACACTCAACTCTTGAGTGACCCATCTGGAAACTTTTCCTCCTCATCCCATGGAAGCAAGTAAATTTGTCAACAATTTCCAAAGAGGTAATTAATGACCTTATTCAAACACTTACAATCTAGGTGGCGTAACCATCCAAATTTCTCATGGAGAAATGATAACAACGCAGTTAAACCACCTGGATTTCAAAAGCAAGGTCCTAATCATAATATCCCCCCATCAACTATATTCTAATCATAATACCTCTTCTCAGCAAAGTTAGTCTAAAATGGAAGAACTCATGATAAGTTTTATGCAAAAGACTGACACAATGTTGCAAAATCAACAAGCTACCATTAGGAATCTTGAGAATCAGCTTAGTTAGATGTCTCAACAGTTGGTAATAGACCATCTGGGTCCTTACCTAGCAATACTGAGCAGAATCCTAAGGGTGTAAATGCTATTATGCTAAGAAGTGGTAAGGAATTAATTGATAAGAAACTTGGAGAAAAAGAGGTTAACCTAAAGAAAGATAAAGGGAAACAAAAGGAAGAGGAAAGAAAGCAAAATTCACCAAAGGTGAAATCATATGTTCCTCCTGTTCCTTTCCCAGGAAGGTTGAAGCAACAACAATTGGAATCACAATTTGCTAAGTTTTTAGAAGTCTTTAAAAAATTGCAAATTAACATTCCTTTTGTAGAGGCACTTCAGCAAATGCCTTCATATGCTAGATTCATGAAGGATTTGCTCACCAAGAAAGAAAGATAGATGGAATGAACCTATAATACTTACAGGGAGTGTTCTATGATCCTATAGAAGAATTTATCCAATTTGCGAAGAAAACAAAGAGATCAGGGAAGTTTTACTGTTCCTTGCACTATTTATAATTTCATTTTGATAAAGTCCTTATAGATTCTGGTTGCAAGTATGAACTTAATGCCTTTGTCCATTTTCAGAAAACTAGGACTTGGAGAATGTAAGGAGACGCATGTCACCCTACAACTTGTTGATAGAAGTGTCAAGTACCCAAAGGGTATAGTGGAGAATGTCCTAGTAAAAGTGACAAATTCATCTTTCCAGTTGACTTTATAGTCCTGGAAATGGAAGAAGATAGAGAGGTACCCATGATCTTAGGAAGACCATTCCTTACAACAGGTAAGGCATTGATAGATGTGGAACAAGGTAAGCTGACCTTGAGAGTTATGGATGAAGAAGTTACTTTTAATGTTTATGAGGCCATTAGGAAATTTGATGATTGTAATTCTTGTTACACAATTGATGTTATTGATGAAGTTTCCTATGAGAATATTGAAGAGAATACAAGTATGGAGACAATAGAATCAATTCTCAAGGATATAGATGAATGGAGTGATGATGAAGAACCAATTGAAGAATATGTGGAAGAAGCATTAGAAGTTCGAGCTCACTACTATGAGGAGCTAGGAACAAGTGAGAAGAAGCCAGTTCCATCATTGACACAACCCCCGGTACTTGAGCTTAAGCCATTACCTAGTCATTAAATATGCATATCTTGGAATAGATGATACTTTGCCAATAATCATTCTTCTTCTTTGACAGGTGATCAAGAGCAACAACTTTTAGATGTTCTAAGAGAGCAAAGGAAGCTATCGGGTGGGACCATTGCTGATATTAAGGGAATTAGCCCTTCAATTTGTACTCATAGGATATTTCTTGAGGTTGAGTGCAAACCTACAGTACAACCACAAAGAAGACTTAACCCAACTCTTAAGGAAGTTGTAAAAAAAGAAGTGCTTAAATTGTTAGATGCAGGCATTATTTTTCCAATTTCTGATAGTAAATGGGTTAGTCCTGTCCAAGTTGTACTAAAAAAAGGTGGTATGACTGTAGTAAAAAATGAGGCTAATGAATTAATTCCCACTCGCACTGTAACTGGTTAGAGAGTCTGTATAGACTATAGAAAACTGAATGATGCTACCCGTAAAGATCATTTCCCCCTCCCTGTTCATAAATCAGATGTTAGAAAAACTTGCAGGGTATGATTATTACTGCTTTTTAGATGGTTACTCTGGTTACAATCAAATCCATATAGCACTTGAGGACCAGGAGAAAACCACCTTTAGTTGTCCTTATGGCACATTTGCCTTTAGGAGAATGCCCTTTGGTCTTTGTAATGTACCCGCTACATTTCAAAGATGCATGATGTTCCATTATTTTCTGACATGTTAGAAAATTTTATTTAAATATTCAATGATGATTTTTCTGTTTTTGCGAAGTCATTCAAAAATTTGTTTGACAAATTAGGATGGTGCTTAAGAGATGCAAGGAAACTAATATGCTTCTTAACTGGGAAAAATGTCAATTTCATGGTAAGAGGGAATAGTCTTAGGGCAAAAAGTATCTAAGCAGGGAATTGAGGTTGATAAGGTTTAAAGTAGAGGTGATAAGGAAAGCTATCACCACCTACTACAGTGAAAGGAATCAGAAGCTTTTTGGGGACATGTTGGCTTTTACAGGAGATTTATCAGGGATTCTCTAAAATCTCAAGACCTCTTTGTAATTTATTAAAAAAAGATTCTGCCTTTGTTTTTGATGACAATTGTTTGCAGGCATTCAATCTATTGAAGGAGAAGCTCTATGCACTAGTGATTGTTACACCTGATTGGGAGCTTCCATTCGAGTTGATTGTGCGATGCCAGCGACTATGCTGTAGGAGCAGTACTTAGGCAAAGGAAAGATAAGTCATTTCATGTAATATACTATGCAAGTAGAAAATTTAAATGAGGCCCCAAAAGGGAAACATGCCACAACTGAAAAAGAACTTTAAGCAGTCATATTTGCATGCGATAAATTCCGGCCTTATCGGATAGGTTCTAAAATCATAGTATATACTGACCATGCTGCCCTTAAGTATTTTATTTGCTAAAGTTGATGCTGAACCTAGGTTAATTCAATGGATTCTATACTGCAAGAATTTAACCTGGAAATTAAAGATAAGAAGGGAACTGAAAATTGTGGTTGGCTGATCATTTATTCCGTTGGAATCTAATTGTTTTGATTCACCCATTAATGGAAAAGTTCCCTGATGAACAATTGCATGCAATAGAAGCAAGGATTACCTTGGGTATGCTGATATCGTTAATTATTTGGTTAGCAAAATCACTCCTATGGTTTTATCTTACTAACAGAAAAAGAATTTTTTACTGATGTGAAGTTTTATTTTTGGGATGAACCATATCATTTTAAAAATTGTGCTGACCAAATAATTTGACGGTGCGTACCCGAAAGTGAACACTTAGCATTATACAGCATTGTCATTCTAAGGAGGCAGGAGGTCACTTTGGGTAGAAAGAACAGCAGCTAAATTTATTTATGTGGATTTTTTTGGCCCAGGTTGTTCAGTGATTTCAGGAAACAAAATCATGTCTTGTGCTCAATGTCAAAAAGGGCTAGCAACATTTCTAGAAGACACGAATTACCACAAAACAATATACTTTAATTGAGCTTTTTGACGTTTGGGGAATCGACTTTATGGGTCCTTTTCCCTCATCTTTTTCAAACAAATACATTCTTTTAGTGTTGATATGTTTCGAATGGGGTAGAGGCAGTTGCTCTACAAACTAATGATAGCAGGTGTTGTTATTAAATTTTTGAAAAGAATATTTTTCAAGATTTGGGGGTAACACATTTTTATAACAGAAAAATTTTAGAAATTGTTATTAAAATATGGAGTTACTCACAAATTGCCACCCCCTTTTCATCTGCAAACGTGTGGACAAGTTGATGTGCTCAAAACCAAGTTTAAGCACAATCAAATGACTTAGGAAAACAATTCTCAAGTCTCATACAAACCGGTTCAATCAACTAGGAAAATTGCGGGGACCCTAATGGAACTTTGATGAAATCCAATGGTTCAAAAATTTAATTAACTTCCACCCAATGATCAATTTCACTACTCAACAATAAGAACAAGTGAATTACACGTGAAAAAGGATGAAAAAGAAAAGCACAAAAAACCGTGATGTACCCTCTTCCCACACAAGCTCAAATTCAGCCAATCACTAAAGTGATTCAATCTCAATTGAACAATCAAATTTTTAAATTTTTGCCACTA
>JBBMOL010002082.1:0-28832 GCA_037954665.1 Laguncularia racemosa
TTAGGATAGAAATTGTTTTGTTCAATCAAACATTTTCTAAGTCTTTAAGTTTATAAATATATAAGAGCAAACATCTATAAATATATATATATATATATATATATTATTTATAAATATAGCTCATTAAACCACATGTATATATATATATATATAAAAGATTACTAAATATATATATTTAGCTAAAGGATAAGTTTGTAAAACATATTCCCTTACAAATTTAGGGGAAACAAAAGAATATGTTTATTAAGTTTAAAAGATGAAAATTCATACTGGAGATTTTATATGATTATAAGTATAAATGTATTCTATAAATATAGAGTAAAAATAGTTTTGTCCAGCCATATATATATATGTTCATAATTAGATTTTCATGTGTATGTAATGATATAGTTTGTTCCACATTATGTATACATATACACTATGTATATAAGGACAAAGTAAGGTTTTATTATAATTTAGTTTGAAAAAAACAAGGTTGGAATCATGGTATCAAGCCAATAATAGCGACATTAGCTTAACACCATCGTCTAGATAGCGACGTTTAAATTTTTTAGACCCTTTTGTACCTTATACCATTAAGGTAGTATTTTTGTGCTATCAAAACGATATTCATTTGTATCGTCCAACTTTTAATCTCTTTATAAAATTTCATTCCCAACCCATTTTACACAACTTCTAACTTCAAAATAATAACCACCACAACAACTATAGCAACAACCAAGTAAGAAAATACACATATACATACATAAGTTGATCACGCACTCCCTCACACATACAAACAAACCAACACACACACTCTCGCACATACACGTAATAGACATACACACCCCATCACTAGGCATACACACACTTATCCACATCAATAGCTATGACATCATCCCAAATCTTGCACACCAACATACACACCACTCCATCACATCCTAAGACGCCCCCTACACCAACATGACAACAACAGCAATAGCAATAACAACTGCGGCAATAGCCCATTAACATAACATAGTTCACTTCACTCCACACACATCCATGCACAACAAGGTAGGACACCATCACAATCATTCAAATTCCACAATAAACAAGATATATAAATATATATAAATAAATATTCAATACAACACATCATGAAACCAAATACTGTATATCACAAAGTTTTCGACTCACCTAGATCTCTTAGCTTTAAAACTCCAAATAACTCTCAGGAACTTGTGTGAATCTGGATCTTTCATGTAATAATAAACGGATAACAAACTTAAAGCTAACTCTACTAATTAAATTCACTAAACTTAAAATAAAAATGAAATCTAAATATATTTTTTTTTAAATTCGCATGGAATTTTAGCTCGAATTTAGAACTTGAAATTTACCTAGCAAGTGTGGTCTTGTCGCGAAATACTCCTTCAAAGAATCGTAATGGTGCTTATGGTTTTTTATTTAGAGTTAATATGAGGAAGATAAAGGATTTTTGAAGTTTGGAGGAGAAAAAGCAAAGTCGTACCGGAGAAGACAAGAAGAGAAGAAGAAAAGAAAGAAAGGAAAGAAATGCGGTGACAAAGAGAAATGAGAGGAATTTATAGGGAAATTAGCTTGATCAGTGGATAATTATCTAATTACGAGTCCAGTTAGTACACATATTAATATTTAATTATATTATCTAAATTATATATATTTTATATAAAAATTTACGTGTATACTAAATAAAATATTCTAAGTATAAATATATACTTAAAAATTATATTTAACTATCATAAATCTAAAATTTTAACTTTTATTTCTTATTTGTTATATTTATCTAATATATCCTGTTTCTTTCTTTTTTTATTTTAAATTTAATTATTATTTGTTATAAGATTTTCGTTATACATAAGTTATTAAAATAGTATTAATATATTATGGTAATTAAATTTTTCGTTATTACTTTTCTCAAAATTTTTAGAACACGAAAATATTATACTTACTACCCTAGCCTAAAAGTACTTATTGTTTCGCTTATTTTTTTAAATTTTAGTATAGTTTTTCAAATTTTTTGGGTGTTTCATGATGAATGCAAGCAACACATCTATGGGAGTTTGGAACTATGGAAGGTGTAGACTTGCGTCGTCTACACATTGACTATCCTCCATACTTAACTATATGGTAACATCCCCTTAAACTAAGGCCAGATTATTGCACTTAACTAGTAGCATCCCCCTTAATTGGGGTTGGATTGTCACATTTAACTATCACTAATTAAAAAAAAATGCCACTAAGGGCCAATTTAGGTGAATCTCGTACCAAGGCATGCACCATCAATCAACAATGCCACATAGGTCTCAATCAAAAGATGTTCTAATAGCTTTGCCCCAATGAAATCAATTTTAATAAAATTACCATTGACAGCCTCATGAGTATACACTGATGTTTTAAATAAAAATAACCATCAATAGCCTTAAAAGCACATACCAAGATTTAGTTAAAATTACTATAAACAGCCTCAAGAGCACATACCAAGGTTTAAGAGAAATTTTCCATCGGTAGTCTCAAGAGCACACACTGAGATTTTACAAATGGCAGCTTTTAAGAGCACACGTGAAATTTTACACAAGGCAGCTTATAAGAGCATACACTAGGATTTTAGATAAAGTCATTATAAAAGCAATTTAAAAACATTTCAAAAATATTTGGCAAAGCTTGAGCACTCTACACTCACTTTTTTTTTTTTTTTTGGTGTACTTGTTGGGTCATAGACATGCGACAAATATTCAGTTATTTTGGCCATAAATTCAAATTTACATATTAATAGAGTGATCACACAGATGATAATATATAAGACAATCAATCGTTCCAACAAACAACCAATAGTAATCAACAGAACATGATACAATTAACAAGCAATAAGTAGATAGTAGATCATTAGAATTTCCTCACATAGCATAATTACTCACTTGACTCAAAATATCCCGATATGATAATGAAGTCACCTAGGGCAAGTAAACATGCTAGAGTTCAAAACCAAACGAATGAATAGTAAGGTTACACAAAAAGAAGCCTATGTTTCCCATTTTTCCTTTGACGTGTACTCAAGTCTTATTTTGACTATTATTTTTTGTTTTAAGTTTATTTTTAACGATCTAATAGTCCATTTAAAGCGAATAGATCCACTCTCCTAGATATATATATATATATATATATATATGAGGTTATCATTCTTTATACAACGGTTGACGCCCAAGAAGTAAATAGCCTTGAACTCTCAACATTGTCCTCAATCGCAAATCCTGAGCTCATGGATTAATTTTATTATTCAGTATTGACTTTATAAGATTATTGATTCGTTAAAATCTTAAGGTGCTCGAGCTACATGCTCAAATTTTGTTTTGGAATTCCTTTATTAGGGCCTTTATTACGATTACAAGTCCTAAACATTAGTTTATCAAATATGGTGGTTTATCGCATTTGCTAGAAGTGGCTTTGATTTATGAATATAAGCCAAGCGTGCCTACTAACTCTTCTTAGTCAAACTAATGTCCAATGTTACTCCTAAAAGCTTAAAGGATATAGTTTGTATTCGATTTTAATCTCACATAATATTTGTGATAGAGTCCTTGTATCCATCATCAAGGCTTCGATCATCTCTAATCCACGTGATCACAAACTGAGGTTGTGGATCCAAATTCTCGAACTCTTGTATATATATATATGCATTAAAAGCAGTCGTTAATATCCGATTCAACTTAAGATTTTATGAGTCATTTAATATTATTATATAATTAATATATGAAAGCTCCTCGGTACATGCGGTTAATAAATCATAGGGGTAATATCAGTTTAATATTAATAATACGAACACTAACGGTATCACATGTGTAAGCAAGTGAGAATTTCGAATTTGATTAAATGTAATCAATATTATCCATCTAATATGTCGAAGGTTCAATAATAATCTTCTTATTATGTTATCCTATCAAGTTTGGAAACTATTATGTAATGGCTATCTTATTGTATATCATATATAATCAAGTAGTAATTAGTTAATTAGGTAAGGCTTATGTTAAGGTAATGGAATAACTGGTTAATATAACTAACTTTTCATTAATTTTAATATAATAATATTCGTTAACAAAAATCTGGTAAGCTATCAAGGCGTTGTCCTCCTTGTATTGCGCCTAGAAGAGAAGATATATAACACGGTTATTCGGCAACATACGGAGATCGTTGATCGAAGATTAAGTTTAACAAGCCTGTAAGCCATAACCAATATATAAACACATAAAATGCAGCGGAATTAGGAAAATCACTAACCTCTTGCCATTGCTTAATACGGAGAGAAACAAAACCGTCAAGCCCCGGAACCTTCAAGATCTTCAGAGCACTCAAAAATCTCATAAGATGGTAATGTGTTTTTAATAGAATTTTCGTGCTCTGGGACCTTGAATCCATTAGCTATTTATAGAGAAACTTTCCATCAAAGTTTCCTAAAATCATGCTAATGGGTTAGTGGGTAATGTGGTTGATTAGGATTAAGTGGTTAGTGGGAACATGGGAGTTGATGAAGATGTGGTTTGTGGTTCCTGAAAATAGGACCACCATACTTCCACTATTCCAACATTCTCCCACTTGGTCCGTATATTTTACTTTAATACCACAAATCCTTAGACTTTAAGAAAACACAATACACGAATCATGGCGATATTTTCCCTTTATTACTCGAGTAGTATCTTCCATGTATTACAATGTATCAAGTTTTCAAACCTCTTTCCCAATAGCTTAATGAATAAACCTAACGTTTATTCTAGGTCCAAACTTTATTGATATTTCTCCAAATAAACAAAATGTGCACAACAAATATGAGAAATATCTACTCTATAGAGTTTCACTAACACATAATGGAACCAAGTCCCATATTGACAACATGATCCTTAAATCTTTGTGGTGGCATGCCTTTAGTCAAAGGATCGGCTAACATCAGCTCTGTGTTAATATACTGAATGACCACTTTGTTATCTTTAACACGTTCCCTTATGGCCAAATACTTTATGTCGATATGTTTGCTTCGACTTCCACTCTTATTATTTTTAGCCATAAAGACTGCAGCTGAATTGTCACAATACATCCTCAGCGGCTTAGATATAGAATCCACAAGTCTAAGCCCTTCGATGAAACTCTTCAACCATACACCTTGTGAGGTAGCCTCAAAACACGAAACGAACTCAGCTTCCATAGTAGAAGTAGCAGTTAAAGTCTGCTTGGCACTTCTCCATGAAATGGCTCCACCGGCTAACATGAAAATGTAACTTGATGTTGATTTTCGAGAATCAATGCATCCGGCGAAGTCTGAATCAGAGTAGCCAATTACTTCTAAATCATCTGACCGTTTGTACATAAGCATGTAATCTTTTGTCCCTTGGAGATATCTCAAGACTTTCTTTGCAACTTTCCAGTGGTCAAGTCCCGGATTTGACTGATATCTTCCTAACATTCCAACAGCAAATGCAATGTCAGGTCTAGTACAGACCTGAGCATACATTAAGCTTCCAACAACTGAAGCATAAGGAATGTTCTTCATTTGCTCTCTTTCAAACTCGTTTTTAGGGCATTGGTCCAAATGGAGCTTATCACCCTTCACGATAGGAGCAACGCTGGGTGAACAATTTTTCATCCGAAATCTTTCTAAAATTTTGTTAATATATGTTTCTTGAGATAGACCTAAGATTCCTCTATGTCTATCTCGATGAATCTTAATCCCAATGACATGAGATGCATCACCCATATCCTTCATATCAAAATTTTTAGAAAGAAATTGTTTCACCCCATGTAACATACCTTTATCATTTGATGCAAGTAGGATATCATCCACATATAGGATAAGAAAACAAATCTTACTCCCACTAACCTTTTGGTATATACATTGATCCATGATATTCTCAATGAAACCAAATGAAGAGATAACATCATGAAATTTTAAATACCATTGACGGGAGGCTTGTTTTAATCCATAAATGCATTTCTTTAGCTTGCAAACCAAGTGATCACCATTACTAGAGGAAAATCCTTCAGGTTGTTTCATATAAACCTCTTCCTCTAGATTACCATTTAGGAAAGCTGTTTTCACATCCATTTGTTGTAACTCAAGATCAAATTGAGCTACTAATGCTAATATTATGCGTAAGGAGTCTTTCCTGGATACAGGACTGAAGGTCTCTGTGTAATCAATTCCTTCACGCTGAGTGAACCCTTTAGCAACAAGTCTAGCCTTATATCTTTCAATGTTGCCCAATGAGTCTCTTTTAGTTTTAAAGACCCATTTATTACCTATGGCTTTTACACCGTTGAGCAACGGGACAAGATCCCAGACTTCATTACTCTTCATAGAATTCATCTCATCTAACATAGCATTATACCATAAATTTGACTCATCACAATTCATAGCTTCCTTGAAAGACTCAGGATCATTTTCAGCTCCAATATTGTACTCAGATTCTTGTAAATACACAATATAATCACTAGGGATTGCTGATCTCCTTTCTCTAGTAGATCTCCTTAAAATTGGGACAACATTTTCTTGTGGATCGTGTTGCTCAATCATTTCTTGATTTTGATCTACTATGATTTCTTCAGCAATTTGTGGATTTTCATTGATTGGTTGTTCAACACCTATTTGAACTCGAAGAGTGTTGTGAACAACAACCAATCTCTCACCTGATGTAGAAGGTAGATCTTGCTCATGAACTATGTCTTGAGATAGATCACTCCCACTTATTAAGTCATTTTCAAGAAATTTTGCATTTCTTGATTCCACAATCCTAGTAGTGTGAGATGGACAATAAAATTTGTATCCTTTGGACTTTTCGGCATATCCAATGAAATACCCACTTATAGTCCGAGGATCCAGTTTCTTTTCTTGTGGGTTGTAAACTCTAACTTCAGACGGGCATCCCCATACACACATATGATGCAAACTCGGTTTCCAACCTTTGAACAACTCAAATGGTGTTTTAGAAACAGCCTTGGTTGGAACTCTGTTTAATATATATGTAGACGTCTTTAATGCTTCAATCCATAAGGATTTAGGCAGTTTAGAGCTACTAAACATACTTCGCACCATTTCCATTAATGTTCGGTTTCTTCTTTCCGCAACACCATTCTGATCAGGTGAACCTGGCATGGTGTATTGGGCAACTATACCGTTATCTTGAAGAAACTTAGCAAAAGGACCTGATGCTTGTCCATCTTCAGTGTATCTACCATAATACTCACCACCTCTATCGGTTCTCACAATCTTGATTTGCTTACCGCATTGTTTCTCTACTTCAGCTTTGAAAACCTTAAAGGCTTCCAACGCTTCACTTTTATGATGAAGCATGTAGAGATACATGTATCATGAGTAATCGTCTATAAATGTGATAAAGTATTTCTGACCTTGATTATCCATATCTGGACAACAAATATCAGAATGGATAATTTCTAATATGGCCGAACTCCTTTTGGCACCTTTCTTTGACTTGTTAGTCTGCTTTCCCTTTATGCAGTCTATACAAGTACCAAAATCAGTGAAATCTAAATGACTAAGTATACCATCATTCACCAATCTTTTAACTCTCTCTATAGAGATATGACCTAGTCTACGGTGCCATAAGGTAAAAGAATCATCATTCATAACACATCGTTTAGTACCAGTTTGTACATGCATAACATCATGAGTGGCATTATTATGTAAATTTAATAAATAAAGACCATCCATTGAAGAACCATCACCAATATGATTGGATTTATAAAATAAATCAAAACCATTGTTTGAAAAGTTAAAAGTAAATTCCAAAGGTACAAGTTTTGAAACTGAAATCAAATTCCTAGAAAAACTAGGAACATAGAAGGTCTTTTCAAGGATTAAATTAAAGCCACTCTTAAGTACTAATATGCATGTCCCAATAGCTTCCACATGCGATTCTATCTTGTTTCCAGAATAGATAAATCGCTCAGCTCCTACTGGTTTCCGCAGGTTTTGTAAACCCTGCATGGAATTGGAAATATGGATTGTAGATCCAGAATCAATCCACCATGTGTTACAATTCACATCAACCATGTTAGACTCAAAACAAACATATGAGACTAAGTTACCTTTCTTTTCAAGCCAATTTTTATGCTTGACACAGTCTTTCTTTATGTGTCCCTTCTTTTTACAGAAAAAACACTTGGACTCTTTCTTGATGTCAGCATTGGGTTGGATTTTACCCTTCCCTTTTCCTTTGACTTTGCCGGTTTTCCTTCCTTGAGTAACCATCATTGCATTTTCTCCCATCTCCAGAGTTAATCGGGCCTCCTCTTCTTCACACATGGTCAATAGATCATCTATTGTCCATTTGTCCTTATGTGTGTTGTAAGAGATCTTAAAAGGTCCATATTGTGATGGAAGGGTCGTCAGGATAAAATGCACTAGGAAAGCATCCGACATCTCAATCTCTAGAGCCTTCAAGCGATTTGCTAAATCACGCATTTTTGTTGATGTGTTCTCTAACGCCTTTCACAGAAGTCAACTTAGCAGATGTGAACTTCATAATCAGGGTGCTAGCTAGAGACTTCTTAGAAGTCTTAAATTGCCTTTCAAGGGCATCTAGCAACTCTTTGACATTTTTATATGATCCACTGAGCCACGGACATCTGCAGTGAGTTTTCTCTTAATGAACATGATACTAAGTCGGTTAGACCATTCCCATTTCTCATGAAGATCAAACTCAGCTTGAGTGCTTTCTTCACTCAGAAGTGGCTCATCCTTAATAGTGGCATAGTCAATGTCCAAACACCCCAAATGAAGAAGTACATTATCTCTCCAGGTCTTAAAGTTTTCACTTGTTAAAATAGGGATTTCTACTTTAGTATCAGTCAAAGGTTGCATAGCTGCAAACACAAACATGCTTAATTCTTAATTTGAGACTATAACATAAATCATAATTTACCGATGTAAATTATGCAATAATGAATCTAGTGACATAAAAATTGCCTGTGGGCTAAATTTTTAATTCAATAAGATTCATTCCTTATAATAGACATTATATTTCTTTTACTTCATAATCACTTTATGAGATCCGTTCTTAATAAGGCTGTTGTGGCTATACCTCAATGCTTTATGGATCATCAAACAAAATAAATGTAAAGTCTAAACATTTCTGATGTGATACCGTATAAATAACTTCGTTCAATAGAGGCTGCTTTGGCTAAACCTCAGTTAAACAAAATTATCTTTATCACTTGAGATCAGATAAATTTCCAGGAAAGACGCGTAGGTTAAACAAAAGGTCCCACTTAAAATCCAGCCTCCTCAGACAGAATTCGAACGAATTCCCAGGAAAGACGTGGAGGGGTCACATTTGTCCTACGATAATGTCTCCTTAGACAAAATTAATCTGACTCAATTTAGACTTTTAACTTAATGTTTTATGAAGTTATTTAATGTCTATAATACTAAATGTGATTTCTAATAAATAATCCAATCTAAATAAGGCTGCTGTGGCTACGCCAAAATTTATTAGAATTATTTAATCACAAGACAACAATAAATGCTATTGCTAAACATCATGCAATAACTCTAAATGTACTTAAACATGAACAATATATTGCATGTATAATAAATTCGAAACATACATACAATCACATACCAATTTAAGCACCTTGAACAAATACTAAAATTGCAAAATCCTAATGCAATTTCATTAACGATATTTTAAATAATTAACAAGCTAGTGTATATAAACCATAAATTTATATATATACACAAATTATTTAAAATAAATACGGAATTTAATACAAAATAAAATTCCACAAAAGTACAAAATTCCAACATTATTACTCAATTATTATACTTGAGAATTGAGTAAAATTAAGTACAAAATTAATAAAAATTAATTTACACCATAAAACTCTAAATAAAAAATTAATTTTCTCTAGAAATTTCCTTACACGGCTGGAAACTTGACCGTGTACTTAGACAAGAGTCATACACGGTCAGGACACACGGTCGTGTATGGGGACCGTGTATGCTTCTGTGGGAATCCGCAGCGGGTACACGGTCGTCTCCTGACCGTGTGAGGAAGTCGTGTATTCGTCTGTGAACTCTGATTGAGTACACGGTTTCGACACACAGCCGTGTATTTAGGCCGTGTGTCCCCTGTTTCCATCATTATCAACCCTTTTGGAGAAAACTAATTTTTTGAACTCGCAAGGCAAAGGTTTATTAAGGCTCTGATACCAAATGTAAGCCATAACCAATATATAAACACATAAAATGCAGCGGAATTAGGAAAATCACTAACCTCTTGCCATTGCTTAATACGGAGAGAAACAAAACCGTCAAGCCCCGGAACCTTCAAGATCTTCAGAGCACTCAAAAATCTCACAAGATGGTAATGTGTTTTTAATAGAATTTTCGTGCTCTGGGACCTTGAATCCATTAGCTATTTATAGAGAAACTTTCCATCAAAGTTTCGTAAAATCATGTTAATGGTTAGTGGGTAATGTGGTTGATTAGGATTAAGTGGTTAGTGGGAACATGGGAGTTGCAGTTGATGAAGATGTGGTTTGTGGTTCCTGAAAATAGGACCACCATACTTCCACTATTCCAACAAAGCCGTCATCCTCTTTCGAAATCAATATGCGGTTTACACTTCATAAACTTGGACAGTAATAATTAAGATTATAGATAAACCAATTATCATACTAATGTAATATTGTCATTACGAAGCAAATCTTTTCAATTTTAAAGGAATTAAGGAACGGAGATGTTGAAAGGGAAAACAAGGTTAAGGCAATCAATTGACTCACTAGGTATTGAAGCGAAGGTCGCCAAGTCGAGGTTCGTCAGCAAGGAGAAGCGATGAAGCCAGTCTTACCCTTTCTGGGATTGCAGCAGCTGGGGTCACAACCATGGAAGAGGGAATGATGACGACAACGTGTGGTGTGGTTGCGGCTGCTAGTGAATCAAGACAAAGTGAAAATGTTTGTGACCAGCAAAAGGAAAGAAAGTAAGGTGGACGTTAGTGGCTCGTCTAAACGATCCAAGAATGGTTTCGTGTTCAAGATAGGATTTTCCTTGATTGTTTGTGTCGTAGCATAATTTAGGGTTCAAGTTCGCATCTTGAAACTATAGCAGGTGTTGCTCTGGTTCAAGTGTCACACCCTGTAAGGATACTAATCGTGACAACACGCTACAGTTATTTCATCTCCATTAGGCAATCACAAAGCATCTAAATCATCATATCAAATTGATCTATCAAAATTTAAATAGTAAAATAAAAGGTCTTATCTCAGCTTTCATTTCATATTTCTCTATTTACAAACAGGATGTCCAACATCCAACATCGCATATGAGACATATATTTTTCAAAAATAAACCTCATTTAGGTCCTATTATACAACATATTGAAATTTTGCTAATTTGATTTAAAATATTTACAAGATAAAATCATTCAGTCATCTAATATAATTTATAGGAGAATTCTACTCTACTCCTTGATTCCTCACTCCCCATTCCAATAGTTTCACATCAAAATTTTACTTACTTGGGTAATACGTTTACTTGATAGGTTCTTGTAGTCACGACCTGCATCATAAAATTTATAAGGGATGAGCAATTATTGCTCAATGAAATGGGAGTGCAATATCTCAATACTATATGCACACACAAACAAGTTTATTAAACATATGATATGCATAAACAATCTATATGCAATACAACATCACACATAACCTTCCGGTAACCAACGTGAAGTCTAAGGGTTAATACCCCCTTAACCTTAGGTTAGGGATTCTCATTACCATCAATGCCCGGGTATCTCAGTTCACTTATTTTCCATCTTATCTCTTTATTATTAATTATCTCAAAATTTTAAAAGTCTTAAGCTTTAAGTGTCAAATCAACACACCAAGCACGCTCTCAAGGACATGCAAAAACTCTCCTACTCGATTTCATCAAAGACGCGACAACCCCCTTAGTCACATAGTTCATCAATAGCAGAATAGTAATCCTTACACGATTACCTCTTGTGTGTCCTGTAGTAATAATGGCCTTCAATCATAGTACATTGTGTCATGTAATGTTTATCAAATTTTATTTAAGCCATAATAGTTAATTAATTATTTCAAAATAATCAAACAAAGTATAATCGTAAACCAATCAACAAGATACATAATACCATAGGTATTTAAAGTCATAGAAAATGCACATCATAATCACAATGCAAAAATCAAAATTAATCCATACAAATAACTCATACAATGATAATAATATTAAATAATTTATTTATTTTATTACATATATATATATATATATATATCTATGTGTGTGTATATATGTATATATATTTTTCCTTCATGTACGAACCGAAGGACTCGCATACACTAAACATACACCATGCAAAAGCATACACACACACACATACAACACGCCTAACCTCCACACACACCAGAGCACACATCACACACCGCACAAAGCACCAACATGCACACACACACCAGGCATGGCAACACACATAGCACACACATCCTACACAACACTACAATAGCACACACATCACACACAACACCACAAGGAACACATATAACACAACCACACAGCACACACAAACATGCCACATGGCAAACACCACCACAGTAACACACACAATTCACCATTGCAAACACGCACAACAGCACACATAACACACCACAACAGAACACACATCATGCACAACTCTCACCAAATAGAAGCACATACACAATTTGCAACATACGCATACACCAACTCGCACACACACTCACACTCCTATCGGAAGATCACACACACCCTTGCACACCACTTTACTACCTAACACATACACCACGCACACACATAGAACACACCATGCACCAACAGTAGCGGCTGCACACATGACGCACGGAACACACACAAGCACTCAACACCCACCACGCACACATGCAAGACATTCATAACACCATGCACCAGCAACACACATAGAATTCACAAGCACACACACACACAAAGCAACCTACACTAGCTCACACCCTACGTACGTAACAACACACACACAAGCACACGCATACATGCACACAACAACACCACAAGCACACATAGCCCACACATCCACCACATACACATGTACACATAATACATATACACCACACACACATGATAGCACATCAAAAGCATCCATGTTGCACCACGCTGGAGAAATGTGCAGCGTCTCCATATGAAACCACCACATACTCCCCTATTTCACACTAAATGGAAGTAGAACATCTGCATAGACACAATTGTCGAAGAGCTCACGTACACAAACAACCCTATTGGAAAAACACATCACCCATGCTCATTCGACACGCCCAGCTATGACAGCAATACACCTAAGCACACACACATACAGCATTACACACACAATCACGACAACAACAAAATCAATTACGAAACACAGCAACATATTTATATATATATATATATATATAGTTATATTATACACGACTTTACAAACAATGGAGTATATTATAGAGTTTCTACTCACTTGAGTCTCATTTCTTTTTACAAAGTAAAATAGTACTTGGGTAGTTGCGATGAGTCAAAATTCTTCTCTTAGAAAAATAACAATATTATTTGCTATCCGTGCTAATATCATCACATATTTTATATTCCTAATGATTCCTATTATTTTCTAGATTTAAAAACTTTGATTTTATATTTTTTAAATTATATCTAAATTTGAAATAAAAATTTACTATACAAGTGTGAACTAGTTTTGTAGAACTCATTTCAAGAATTAGGTTGATAATCCTGAATTGCAATTGGAATATTGTATAGACTTTTTTTTTTTTTTCCGTTTTCTATTTCCTGTTTTCACTCTCTCCCAGCTGAGTTTTTTTTTTTTTGCATGTATCTAGGCTAAGAAGGGAAGAAAAAGAGACAAGGACCGGCCCATAGTTTTAATGAGGGAATGCATACAGTAGAAATTGGATCACTCGGCGTCTGCAGTAATTTAGTTAAGGGTTATAATTAGAGTATTTTTATATGGAACTTTATGATTAATTTTTTAAATTATTTTAAATATAAATATTTATTGAAAAATTTTATTTAATTATTTTAAATTTATAATTTTAATTTATTTTATATTTATTTTGAAATTTTATATGTTGAACTTTTTTAAACTGTTATTTCTTTTAATTTAAAATTATAAGAGTTAAGAATAAGATTTTTAAAATAATTAATGGGCTAATTCGATATTAAAGTTTAACTAAATTACAGGGACGTACATCGTGTCTCCAAACAGGGGACTCTTTAAGGCTTCCTCAAGGGAATAAAAAGGGAAGAAGAAAAAGAGCAATGTGTGCTCTGTTTTGAGTCTAGAAACAGGGATAGCCGACAGAGAGAGGAAATAGACGTGAAAGGAAAAGGGGAGCAAGAGGAAGCAGGGATCGGTGGTTGAAGGTGGCTCTGTTTTCCACCTTCGAAACAGGGGCGAGGTTGGTTTTATTCATTTTATTTTTATTTATTTTTTTTAAGGGAAACGTAGAGGAAGAAACGGGGGAGAGGAGAAGGTCAGGTGCTATAGGGGTTTCGAAAGAAAGAATGAAGGAAAATAAATAAATAAAACAAAAGAAGGGAAAAGAAGATGGAGATACAGTGGGTGTCGATGCTCAAAGGAAGAAGAAGGGGCAGTAAGTAGCCAAGGAAGAAGCATATCTTATTTGTAAAATAAAGATATGTCGGGATTTTCCTCCGGGATTCTCGGCTGCACAAGGTGATTTTGTAGTTATTTGTTTCCTTAAAACGTGGATGTGGATTACTGGATATGTAGTTGTAAGGGGCTAGGACACGTGGAGCTTGGGAGCGAAAATCTACTCGCTAGTTTAGTTACCGCAACATGGAATTAGGGCATGGTTTTGGGCGCTGCGCCCTCGTTGGAATAATTATTACATTCATGTACTGTCTTTATTATTTTAAGAATTGCATGTTATCATTTTTTTTTTTTTAATGTTGCTGCAAATAAGCTATTTTAGTATTTTCCCTGGAGCTAAAACATTTTCTAGCTGTTAAGTTTAGATTTGGGATTTTGCATTTGTTGAATTCTAATATATATTTCCACAAAACTCAATTAACGATTTTACTTTATTTTTGAAAATTGTAAGTATGATATTTCAGGAATCAATTCATATAAAATTTATTAATCTTATTGTATTTACATAAAACTCCTCATTGTTAATCTATACTAGAGTTTTAAGTACGTAAATTATTGTTTTTTGGTTAAACTCAGCTCCTCTCCTAAAGTTTACTTTTTTTCATGGTTTTGTAAAATTGAGGTTCAAACTTCTTCATTCTCTATGCAAATATTCCCTTCTATTTTTTATCCTTCGCGTTCACTTTATTTTGCTATTCCTCATCGTTGGTTGCTCTCGTTTTTCTTATTGCAAAGGGTAGGCATGACCTTATCAATCCCCTTAATTTAAGTTATTCTAGTATAGTATATTCATTCACAATCAATTTTGAAAGCTTAAATTAGGTATAAAACTTATAAATTTTTTACGAATATTAGCCCATTTTGCAAAATTGTAAAGATGACAGCAGTTTATTGATTTACTATATATATTTATATAACATATTTTTATTTAGCATGTCCACAAGTTATAAATGTGTATATACATAGTACGTTTTATAACCAAAAAAGCTTGCAGAAAAATAATTTTGACCCTGCATGTATCGTAAATATAAGTTTATAGTAGATATACTTTTTTAAAAGTAGTGGTTAGATGTATCTTTTTTATTTATATACTACTAATTTCATGAATGGCTATACATACATATAATAAAATTTTTTAAAAAAATTTAAAGACATTTATATATTTTTAATTAAATTAATTCTAATAGGCCCCCTTTATAAAAACTTTACAAAAATTATATAAAGGGTTCTACTTAAAAAATTTGATTTTTTTTTTTTTAAAATTGCCCCAAAATTTTAAAAAATAAAAAATTTTTACAAAAAAAGGTTACAAATCACGAATACTTAAACATTGTGATTTGGGTTAAACTTAAAAAATTAGTGATGCTAAAAATTTTTTATTTTTTTGCAAAAGAAATATATTTTTATGGAATTTTTTAAAATTTGTTTTAAAGTAAATAGTTGGGTTTAATTTTTCCTTAATATTTAAAATTTAGTAGTGTTAATATGTTGTTAATTAATTGTTAAAAAAATTTTAAATTAGTGAAAAAAATTTTTCCCTAAATTTTGGGGGGTTGGGGGAAATAAAAAATATTTTGTATGGTTTTTAGAAATTTGCATAAAATTAAGTAGTTATTAATTATTCTATTAATTTTTAAAAAAGATTAAATTTGTTAATTTAATTAGTATAAAATTAAATAGTGGGAAAATTTTATAAATTTTTTTTGGGGAAATAAAAAATATTTGTATGATTTTTTAGAACCCTCAAAAAATAAGTAGTTTTTAATTATCTATTAATTAAAAAGGGATTATTATTAAAAAAGTTTTTAAAATTTAAATTTTTATAAAAATTTAAAATTTTGGAAAAAAAAAATATTTTTTGAAAATGAAAATATTTGGGTTTTGGGTTTTTTAGAATGGGGTAAAAAAAATAATTAGTTTTAATTTAAACCATTAATCAAAAGGGAAAAATGGGTTTAAAACACGTTAATAATTTTAAAAATTAATTTTGTAAAAAAATTGTTTCGTTGCAAATGTAAAAATTTTGTATGGTTTCATAAAAATTAGTAAAAAAAATTAAGCGTTTTAAAAATTATCTATTAATTAAAGAGATTAGTTATAAAAATGTCGTTAAAAAAATTGTTATAAAAAAATTTAAAAGTAACAAATTAAGTATTTTGTTGCAAAGTGAAAATTTTTGTATTGGGGGGTTTTAAAAGAATGAAGGAAAAAAAATTAATTTTTGTTTTTAAATTTTTCTATTAATTTAAAGGGGAAAAGTCGTTAAAATATTATTAAATTTAAATTGGCTATAAAAAATTTAATTTTTTGAAAATTTGTAAATTTATTTCAAATTAATATTTGGGGTTTTGGTTTATAGTTTATTCCATAAAATTTTAAGTAGTATAAATAATCACCCGTTTTTCCCACAAATGGGGGGGGACACGGGGAGGGGCCGGGGGGGCTTCCCTGAAATTTCAACGGGTGGGGGGCCAGGTTTGATTTTTGAATTTGGCCCACCTAATGGGAATGTATTTAAACAGCGGGAAAAGGTTTTGGCGGGGGTTTTGAGTCGTTCACATGAAAATAGCTCCTACGTGTGCATGGTTGTTTTCCTGCAAAGGTTTGGGGTCAATCAACAAAAGATAAAAAGGCGCATGGGGGGCCCATCTTTGGGTTTTTAAGTATGAATGATTTCATAAAAACATACTAAGGTCCCCCAAAAATTACATGATCATTTTTAACCTTAATTTATGTTTTGTTCACACTTGCAAGGTAACACCTTAAAGACAAATCTGCTTATTGCCAATTTTTAGAAAACAGCCATAAAAATGGTGGGAAGGGTCCTTTTCACAAAGGGTTTTCCCCCATAAGGGGGGTAACACTGAAACCCCCAACCGCAACCAAAAAAACAACAGCAGAATAACCCAGGAGAGGGGGAAAATAGTTCCCGCCGGGCAATGAATTGGGGGGGTGAAACGGGGCCCCAAAACCAAGGTGGGCCACAGGGAAAATCCCCGCATGAAAAAATAGATGGCATATTGATTCCCCATGCAATGCCTGGTGCCTGGGGCTGATGGTTTTAAACCAAAACGAGACAACCCCATTAGCATTTATTAGTGTCCTTATCCCAACACCGAAACTCTACAGGGAAACAACGGGCCCCTTTTAAAGGGAAAACCCATATACCAGGGGGGGAAAATCCCAAAAAAACCAATTTGAATGGAAATTCCGGGGGTTTGGCGGCTTTTCAAATTTGGGAACTTTTTGGGAAATCCAACTCTTTGGTGGGGCTTTTTAAAAATCCTCCAACCCTTTTTGGGGGGGCAAAAGGGCCCTCCAATTTCCTTTATTCGGGGAGTTAGGCATTTGGGCTGAGGGTTTGGGGATAGGGGAGGATAAGATAGCAAACAATTGATTTTTTAAAATTTTTTTCATAGTATTTTGTCCCCTGTAATGATTTAAAATTTTGTTTTTTACAATTTGTTTTTTTAAAAAATTTTGCACGCATTTCCCGGGGACCAACACAAAATTTCCCCCTTTCCACTTTTTACATGCAATGTGTACATAATATTTTACAACTTCAAATAAAAAAAATAAAAATTTAACAAAAGTCCAAATTAAAAATTTTCATTCAAAAAATTTTTCAATAAATGACAAAATTTGGAAAGTAATATACAAAAAAAACCAAAACTTTCCCCTTTTTGCCCGTTTTTCAAAAAAAACTTGATGAAGTTTGCCCAGGGTTCACCTAAGGTTTCAAAAGAGGAAAAATTTAAGGTTTGCATCACAAAAAACAATGTTGAACCCTAATGAAAAAAAATTTTTTTTGCCCTCAGTTACCTTTATCGTGCGACGAAACACGGTTTTCTATTTTTAACCTCCCTTTTTCCCCAAAAATTTAAATGTTAATTTATTCCCCAACCCCTCCCTAAGTTCATCTCCATTGGTTTAAAACCTTTTCACCTCGCCCCTTTTCCCTTTTTCCATACGAGGTTTCCCCCCTTTGGCCCAATGAAGGGAGAAGTTCACTAGCCCCCCCAAAACCAATTTTCCCCCTAAAGGGGATGAAGTGCAAACATATATGTTTTTTCCCGAAATTTTTTATTTGCACCCAATTTAGGGTTTTTTAAAGCATCGATTTAAACCAAAACAAGGTTGGGCCCCTACAACGGGGGACATTTAATTTATATATTGCCACTTCTAGGAACTCATTGTGCCGCAGGTAAAAGGATATTTTTAAATTTGACCCCTCCCTTTAACTCGTTGGGGACGCGATGACATCGATAAGACTTCAAAAAAATCTATCGTCCTCTAAGTCGATGATCCCATGGGTTTCTAGCTTGTGACTTCATAAGTCGATTTCATTTTTTTTTTTTTTTTTTTTTCCCGCATATTTTTGAAAATTTTTCCCTTTTACTATTTTTTTTTATTTTCTTTTTTCCTTCTGAATTAAAAATAAACCCATGTAGTTATAGAACAAATTTTTTTCACCAAATTTGTCACAAGTAACCCCCAAACCCCCTTTTTCAAGTCTAATTTTTTATTTTTGCATATCCCTATTCCTAAACCAAATTTTTACCCAGAAATTTTTTACTCATTAATATAAAAACATCAACTTGAAAATTTGGAATTTTAATTTTTTTTGGAGTCACCACCCCCCCTGAAGTTAGGGAAAAAAATTTCCCGAAATTAAAAATAAAAGAGCAGATTAAAACCTTAAAATTTTTGGACAAAAATAGTTTTGCCCCAAAACTCCTCTTTTTTCATTTTTGTAAAAGAAAAAGGGAAAAACCCGGGGTTTTTTGAATTCGGGGGAAAAAAACCCTTTTTAAAACCTAAAGTTTACCCCTTTATCCTTCTGAAAAGGTTTAACCATGTTCAATATTTTTTTCCTTTTTTAAATTTCTATTTATTTTTTTGTTTTATTTTTTTTTTTTTTTTTTCTTTTTTTTTTCCAAATTTTTTTTAAAAATTTATTTAAAAAAAACTTATTTTTAAATTTGAAAAAGAATTTTTTTTTTTTTTTTTAAAAGTTGCCTTATAAGGGGAGCTACTAAACCTTTCTATTTTGGATCAAAAAACATATTCACTTCTTATAAAAGCTTTAAGGGGGGGTTAGTTTAAGTTTTAAAATTTTAAAATACCTAGGATTTTTGTTTTTTTTTAATTTTTAAAATTTTGGGAAAATCAAAACCTAAATTAATTATTTTATTTTTGAAAAAAAAAAAATTTTTAAAAAAACCAATTTTGGATTTATTTTTTTTAAATAAAATTTTTTTTAAATGATAAAAATAATTCATTATTTTTATTTCCCTTTTTTTTAAAAAACCTTTTATTTAATTATTAATTTTTTATTATTTTTATCATTTTTTTTTTTTTTTTTTTTATCTATTTAATTTTTTCCCTTTTTTTTTTTATTTATTTATTTTTTCAATTTTTTTTGTATTATTTTTCATTATTTTTTTTAAAAATTTTTTTAAACATTTTTATTATTTTTTTAAATTTTTTTAAAAAAATTTTTAATATTAATTTTTTATTTCATTTTAAATTTTATCAAACTAAACATAAAAAAAAAAAAACTAACCCAAAAACAAAATTTTTCTACTATTTATTTTTATTTTTTTTTCCCTTTTGAATTATAAAAAAAAAATTAAATAAAAAAACAAAAAATAAATAAAACAAAAAAAAATAAATTAAAAAATGGAAAAACCCCAACTTGGGGCTTTTAAACGCAAGTCAAAAGGGCGAAATTTGGATGGGGGTTTAATTTTGGGCGAAACCCGGGGAACAAATCGGTGATCCTTTGAGGGTGGGGCTCCAGCGATTCTTTCGAGTTTTTTAAAAGGGGGTTTCCTAACTTTAGGGGGGGGGAACCCAATTATGGTGGTTGGGTTTTTCCCTTTAAAAACCCTTTTCCAAGTGGTGGTTTTTAAGGGGGGTGATTGACGGGCGCGACTTAGGAACTTCCGACGACTCTTTTGGGGAAAACCCTTTAATTTTTTTCTTTTTTTTCTCACTTTTGATCCTTTCTTTGGGGTTTCCCCCCGCCGTGCTTATTTATAGGGATAAAAAAACCCAAACAGGGGGATAAGCCCCATATTTCCTCTGAAAAGCACAATTTTAAAATTTTCCAAATTTAAAAACCCCTCTCCGATTTTTTCTTGATTTTTGGGAAATCTTTTAATTTTTTTGCGATTTTAATTTTAATTGGGGTGGGGGGTTTTTTCTTATTTTGGGGTTAAAAATTTAAATGGGTTTTTGCAAAAAATGGGATCAAAACATTGGATCTCAATTTTTCCGGGAGCCAACGACTGTTTTGAAAGGGGGTTGAAGGCCATCAAAGCACTCCCAAAACGTGCACTTTTCCCTCCTTTCCCTTTACAAGGGTGAAAATGTCCCCCAAGTTTCGGGCCCGCAACCCGGAGAAAAATATCATCTAGAAAAATAATCTAAAGCTAACTAAAAACGACCTTAGGAAAAAATCCCTTGGGATTTTCAGGGAAATTTTCTATTTTTTGAGTGAACTTTAACCCAACCCAAAAGGAACATTTCCTTAAAAAACTATGATCGGGAAAGAAAGATTTTTTAAGGAATGCTCCTATAACCCAGCCACCTTTGTCTTCGAAAATGCCTCATGAGTGCTTTTTGGAGGAAAATGCCCTTTGGGAAAATTTCTCTCATTGGGTTGACTAATCGTATCAGGAAAAAGTCATATAAAAACTTAAAAGACCTTAAAGGGTGATCTAAAAAGTGCTCCCAAAGGAAACGGGCAAAATTTTTAGATTATCTTAGAAAATCTTTAGAGTGCAATCAATAATATTTTTGCATCCTCAATTTTTGGGCTTTAACCCCAAAAAAGAAATTAAACTAGAAAAAAGCTCTTTTGGGGTTTTACAAATTTGTTAAAATTTTCTAAAAATCTCAAATGAGAAAATAATCGATAAATTTGGAAACATCTCTTTGGGCTTGTAACCAAAAAAAGAATATCTTTAAAAAAGTACCCCATTGTGGACAACTAACCCATAACGGGGAAACGTCTTTCCTTGGGCTTGCAACCCTGAAGAAAAGGTTTTCTCGGAAAGGGGCCCCTATGGGCTAAAACCCCGAAGAGGAAGTTCTAGGAAAGTCCCCATCATGGCTGACTTTTAAAAAAGTATAAACCCCAAAGTGCCCCAGTGTGGGGGACTTTGGTTTTTTGATCTAGAAAGTGCCCCCCAATTGGGGTTTACTTCAGAAGAGTAAAAACTTTGGAAAGTGCCCTATTAAAGGGTACTTTCCTAAAAAACTTTTTAAAAAGCTTCAAAAAAAATGGTTAAAAAGATTGATAAAAGTTTTTTTTAAAACCCGCTTTTTCTTAGAAAATGTTTTAAAATGATTTTGATGGTTATTTTCCTAAAATTTCTTACCCCGGGTTTTTCAAGGATATAACCCAAAAAACCGAACCTTCGTGCTAGTTTGCCCTTTTTTTGCTTATTCTTACTTAAAAAATATGGTTTAAAAGGGTCTTGATGGACTTCCTTTTTATGAACGTACTCTTGGATTGTGGTTTTATCTTTTAAAAGCCCCCAATTTAATCTCAAAATAGGGGGAAATTTATATCCAAAATGTATTGAATTTTTCTTTTCAATATTCTTTTATTCATTGTGAGAGGGGTGGGTAGTTATTTATGAAATTTTGTTTAAGAGAATGGTTAAAGGGAACGATCATTCAAAGATATTACTTTGCTTGTAAAAGGGAATGAAAACTAAGTAAACAAATATGTACGAATAGGGCTTTCATAAACCTTAGCAAAATTTAAATTTTTTGCTAAGGATAGTACATCTTAACGGCATCCATATTAAGAGTCTCTCTTTCTAGCCTTCCTTTTGGGTTATATCACGCACCCCCTGCAATACCTTTTTTACAAATATGGCCCTCATTTTGGGGGGGAAATTTCCTCTTGAATCTTTAATATTTTGGGGGAAATTTCTTTAGCACTAAAAACCCTTCCTTAAAATCAAAAGGTCTCATTTTTTTTGTTGAATGCCCCATTCTTTGTTTGGTAACATAGCCGTAACATAACATGCATCTTTTTTCGTAATCAAAATTAATAACAAGCCTCTTTTTACCTAGTCTGAATTTTTAATAGTTCTAATAGGCGGAAAGAGGGGATTTTGATTCAATTTCCCCAACTGCCCCCAGTTCCTATACAGAGGTATGGGGGGAACCCCTAAATTTTGGATGGGGGTTCTATAAGCCATGGAGAAAAGGGGAGATCTCATGCCAGCCTTTTAAAATATTGCTCTTTTCAAAAAACTTTTGGTTCTTTTGGGCCGCTTCCCCACCCATTATTGAGGTGAAGGAGTTTTTTCATGGTTTAGTAGAACATTGACACTTTTTTTCACTTTGTTGTTGGGGTTGGTCCTTGTCGGTGATAATTAATTTTAAAATCCATATCGGCAAAATTTATCCTTTCTTCAGGAAATCGAATATTACCCATTTTGTGACACTGGCATTTACCTACTTGGTAAAGTAATCAATTTTTACCCAATATGAACCCATGCCATTGGAGGCTTTTGGTGATTAGGCCAATGATGTAATCCCCCAATGAGGAGGGGCCATGGTGTGACAAAAAATAAATTTTCTTTAGGTAAGGCATTTATTGGTTTGATAAACTTACCAAGTGTAGTGTTTGACATATTTGATGCAGTCTGATTCCCATGGTTACCCAATTAGCCCATTCTCATGTTTTTTTTTAAGAAAAGCTTGAAAGTCTTCATGTGAGGCCCAATACCCCTTTCTGCACCTTTTTCATCATTTTGCATCCCCCTTTTTTTATCCATACTCTTAGTAAGGTTATGTAAAGTGCTTCTTTTTAAAAGCCAGGTCCATTTAGAAAGAAATGACTTGCTAACCTTCTGAGTGTTCTTTAGTCTTTTTTGCTACCCAAATTTGGGGGGTATTTTCTTTCTTGGAGGAAATTTTTGATATCATAAAACCCGGGCTTATCATCTTGCGCCTTTTCATTTACCAAACAGTAAGCGGGCCGATTTTCAATTTCCTTTTTTCAGTTGTTGGATTTTCAGCTCCCCCTGTTATCTAAATTTCATAGATACTAATGTGGCGAGGGCATCTACAAACTGATTTGAGTCCTTGGGATGTTTTGAGAAGGTGACTGCTTCGAATCGTCGATCGGCTCTGTCAAATGTTGATAGTAATGGTACCAATTTAGGGTCTTTATTTTTTGTATTCCCCTCTTGTTTTAATATGACGAGTGAAGAATCTCCATATATTTCTAAACCACGAATTTTCCATATAGCAAGCCATTTTGAGGACAAGGATGCACGGCTCATTTTTTCGCGATATTATTAATATATGGGAATTTTGGAGTCCCCGTCGCTGAGGGGAATTGTGTTCCTTCTGGTGATATTAGCACTACCATGATCCTACAACCGAATACATTGTAGCTTCATCAAAGAACATCTCCATTTAGGGCTTTGTTCTGTCCCGTAGTCTTTTTGTTGGTTCGCCCTCTGCTGTTAACATATTTTCATCGGGGAAATTTTGGGTTGGTTTCTCGGGGATTTCCCCCAATTGGGTATTCTGCCAACTGATCGACTAAAGATTGCCCTTTTATCGAATTTTGATTTATATATATGATATCAAATCTGAAAAGAGCATTTTCTATTTAGAGATTCCCCTAACAAAACAGGCTTCCCTGCTAGGTACTTCAAGGATCGTGTCTGTTAGCAACTTAAGGGGTAGTAAAGGGTGTACTACCTCAATCGGTGCATGACCCAAATCAAAGCAAAAGCAAGTCCTCTCTATTTTAAATATCTGTTCCCTGTCTGTGAACTTCTTGCTTAGATAATATAGGGAACGTTTCCCCCCCTCTTCATCTTTTTGCCCTAGCACGCACCCCATGGATTAAAGGAAAGTATCGTGAGGTACAAAAAACAATGTTTTCCGTTTTAACTATCATGGATTTAGGGGATTTATGAGTTAGTCTTTGATTGTTCTGAAATGCTTCTTCACATTCATTGTCCCATTCCTACCACAAGCATTTTTTTTTAGTAGACAGAATAGTGGACAGCATTTGCTATGATTGTGAGATAACGAGCTATATAATTTAAACCTTCCCAACAAACCTCTCACCTCTTTGATAGTGCGTGGAGAGGGCAATTCCGATAGGGCCCTTTTACTTTGTAAGAGTCAATTTTGATGCCTTCTCGACTTACGACAAAACCCTAATAACTTGCGTGTTGTGACCCCCAAAAGTGCACTTTTCAGAATTAACTTAAGCTAAAAATTTTCTCAATCGCTTGAACAATTCCTCAGTTAACTGTGTGGCTTTCTTCTCCTTTAAAAACTTAGCTATCATGTTGCAACGTAACTTCCACCTCGATGCATCATGTCATGAAGTATCACAACCATGGCTCTTTGATATGTTACCCCGACATTTTTCAATCCGAAGGGCATAACTTTGTAATAGAAAGTTCCCATGTTGTGATAAAGGTTATTTTATTTTTTCTTTTTCATCCTTTTTTATTTGATTATATCTTGTGAAACCGTCCATAAATGAAAAAGATGGTTCCTTCGGTTTTTATCTACCAGGGACGTCGATGTGAGGTAGAGAAAGTTGTCTTTTGGCATAGCTTAATTTAAGTTTTCGGAAGCCCTACGCATACTCACATTTTTCCCATTCTTTTTTAGAACAGGACTCTATTTGCTACCCATTTCGGGGTAGTTCGAACTTCAATGAATCCCACTTCTAGTATTTTTTTTTTACTTCCTCTTTAATCTTTAGTAAAATGTCGGGCCTAAATCTTCTCAATTTTTTGTTTTTTAGGTTTAACATCTTCCCCCGGTGGGAAGCGGGTTTGAACTCTTATTGAACTGGTCGAGTCCTGGTATGTCGCAATATGACCAGGCGAATACACTACATTTTCAATCGACAAGTGCTTGGTTAGCTCGCGCTTTTGCTCATCACTTAAATTGGCCCCAATCTTGAGGTTTTTGGGTTCCTCGGCTCTTCCTAAATTTACTGTCTCCATCGGCTCGTCGATTGAAATTTTACTTTGTTCATGTTTTTTTCCAATTTTCTCGCATTATTTCGTGGTCAAGGACATCGCCTCTAATGGCTAACCCATAGTATTGGAAACGATATCGATGTTTTCATTACTTACCTGCGTGAAATGTCCTTGACGTTCAATAGTAGGAAATCTGTAGGTAAAGGAAGCGAGAACATGTATGTATAAGCAAAAGAAATAAGCTACAATTTATTGAATCTAAAAAATAATCACAGTATAAGCAAAAGAAATAAGGGTACAATTTATTGAATCTGAAAAATAATCACAATAAAAATTTGTTTAATAATTGTTTTCCCCATCCTTGAGCTGACCTAATGCTACAATAGGATAACAAAACCAATTGTTAAGAGTTAGATGTTGATTGAACATGCGAGAGGCTGAGCCTTCATTGTTGTCATCAATTTCGTTATCCTTGGCTCTTGAACGATAGTTGCTCACATGAATGACTGTTGGGGGGGTGGAAAATGCATATTTGGGTATCGATGTTTCATTACTTACCTGCGCGAAATGTCCTTGATGTTCGATAGTGGGGAATCTGTTGGGTAAAGTGAAGTGAGAAAAATGTATGTATAAACAAAGAAATAAGCTACAATTTATTGAATCTGAAAAATAATCACAATAAAAATTTGTTTAATAATTGTTTCCCTATCCTTGAGCTGACCTAATGCTATCAATAGGATAACAGAACCAAATTTTTAAGAGCTAGATGTTGATTAAATGTAGAGAGCTGAGCCCTTTATTGCTGTTTATCAATTTCACTTATCCTTGGCTCTTGAACGGTGTTTTCTCACATAAATGACTGTTGGAGGGTGGAAAATGCATCTGGGTATCGCTTAGCTTCTCTTTCTTTTTTCCTCTAATACCTCTCGCTTGTGCCTCTTCTTGGGATATAGGAAAAATACCCCAGCCTAAACGTCCATTGCTGTCCTCCTTGAATTTATGGCCCTCCTTACTGGTTACCCACTTTTTTTTATTGAAATTTGGGCCAAAAAGTCTTTAGAACCTCTTCCTCGATGTAAGGTAGGCGGTCTTTTATAGATGACAATCTTTTCTCCTAGCAGGGTGATGTTTGCCCATTCGCTAGAACTTAACCTTCTGATAAAAATTGAGGGTATAGCTCCGCGATATTATCCGGCCTTCCCAAATAGTTTAAAAAAACCTTAAATTCGGGGAGTTGGAAAGAGATGTGAAATTCGTGGACTAATCCCCATACAAGCCAATTTCCCCAATTTTCTTTTAAAAAAACCCATAAAGGGCCCTAACCCTATCGAGCTTAGCTTGAGGTTGCTTCATTGCCCCCCAGTAGGAAAAAGGGTGGCCAAAGGGCATCTTTGAGAGAAGACCCATTGTAAATGAGTAGTATAGACAATTGGTCTTGCATTTCACCACATGAATAGGTTTTTGTGTTTGGTCTCCATCTTCTCCCACTCTTCGGGGAGAGATATTTGATCTATGGTGAAGTTTAAATCTGCCACATGGCTCAATTTCTCTATTGCATCCCCTTGGTCCTGTTTTATTTGAGTACCTTGAAGAGTCCCTTTCTATGTGGCTTAACGTTTAAGGAGGCCCATAAGTGATATCGGGGTAGAACCTTGTTAAATTGTTTTTATGTCTTTTTTCACTTGCTTTGACCATTTTTGTAAAAAGTAGAAAGCCCCCATCCCTTTTCCACCTCAGTGTTGGTCTTCAATTGAGATCGTTATTTAGGATCAAATTTCCAAAGCAGGTGTTCCTCCTATAATGGGGGGCCTTTTCCCGATCAGAGCCTGATAGTCGGGAAGGTCGTACCTTCTAAGGGTATTGAAATTGAATACATATCTCTTCTTTAGGATTTGCCCCCAGTGGTTACCCCCCATATACTTTTGACTATCAGCTTTTGGGCCGATTTTAATTAGTTTACAGATGCCTCTCTTTCCCTTTTGGGGGGTTATCTTTTTTTTTAAAATTGGGCCCCCCCCCACTAGGTGGCCTAAACCGGTTGGGGGGGAAAAAGTAACTCCTAGATCCAAATCTCCAGTATTCGCCAGGGTATGATAAATTTAGCTAACCATTCCCTTGATCATGATTAGGAGTTTTATCTGAACCTGGGGAAGTACTTTTTGTTCCTATTGTTTTTTCTGGTTTTTGGGATTCTTTGATTTAAAATCCGGCTTTTGGGATGTGTCATTTTTGAGGGTGGGCTTATGGTTGGGCAAGGATCGTGTTGACATTGGGTGCCGGGCGTGACAATTTTAAAATATATATTCCGCACAATCGATCTTGATCTTATTTCGGACCCCCGCACTTCTGGAAGCCCCCCTTAGCCCCTATGGTAAACCTTAGGCTTGGGCAAAAATTTCCCTTTTCTTTATGGCATTGGGATCTCAAAGCGATCAAATTATCTGTCATAGCAGAGTAAAAAACCGGCAAGCAGGGTCGGTATTAAGCGAAATTTCTTATAACCTTTTGGGAGCCCGGTGTGATTCATTGGTGATTGTTGGATTGGGGTTTCACGGTTCTAAAAAGTCCGTGGGACCCAACTTTGTCTACTCTACCCAAGCTAAAACCCGGTGACAATAGATCCTTAGCTTGAACCTCCACGGGCCCCTAGATGATGTATTTAGCGGTTTTCTGTTTGGGAAACTCCCCGCTGAAGGGATTCTTGATTCGGCACCCGCTGCACTACTTTGCGAAACTGGGTGACATCTGGCCTACCAAATTGAGAAGTAAGGCTTCTTTGAGTGTTTACGAAAAAATATCAAAATCTTTTTTAGAGATCGGGGTTGTTACCCTAACACTTGACTCCCACGCTAGGATACTCCCTTTAAAACTAAGTGTGTTTCTTTCGGAGACTTCCCAATCCATTACCGAAGGGGCAACTTCAGGAAAATTTTTTTTGGTTTTTGAATGCCAAGCATCTTTTCAATGTTGGGTTTGGCTGAAGTCCAAATATGCAACCAGACGAGGGAGGGCCCGTGAGGCTTCTTGGAAGGTTTGGATCATGAGTTAGTCATATTGGGGATATTGATCACTTTCCCCATAACAGCCCTTTTATATCTTGGGGCATCCAAAAACCGTCACATTTTTCAAACTCTGGGGCTTGAACTTTCTGGGGACACCTTTCCCCCATATATTA
>JBBMOL010002083.1:0-28814 GCA_037954665.1 Laguncularia racemosa
TAACTTAGGTATATTAAGTTCCTTTTTGTTTTACTTTTAGTTCATTAGACTAATTTTGTTTTGTCAAAAAAAAAAAAAGAGTATAGATTTGTAAAGAAGAGTTCAGTTTACTTGCACGGAGTGAGAGTCATCTTTAAGTATGAGGAAGCATTAATCAAGTAAGGAAATTCGGGCTTTAAATTTTCAACTGTACATGGTAAGTTATTTTCATGTCCCTTTAGTTATGTTAAGGTGCCCAATGAACAACTCCATGGATCAAGTAGCTTCGAAAAATATCATTAGAATTCTGTACAATTTTCCAACACTTACACAACATTGAGCATAAGCAGTGCTCAAGGTAGTGCACACCTCAAGAAAAGCTTCTAGGCACTTTTTGGCACCCTGCATGACCCTAAGCATGAGTGTGCAGGAGTTACCAGCAAGAGCCCTTAAATCATTTTTTAGCAATCTGCACGGCCTTGGACATGCCCCCATAGGGATAGCTTTAGATCACTTTTTTGCACTCTACACGACCTAGCCCTGAGCACGATTGTGCATAAGCCCGTACAGATATATATATATATTATATATATATATATATATTCGCTTTACCACCTCTCCCACATGCTTTCTCATTTTACTCCACTTTCATACACTTCTCTTCTACCTTTCCCTTACGAAACTCCACCTTTGCACTTCACACATTTCCCCTTACGTTCTACTCCATCTTCAATCGTCTAGATCAAACATCCAAGTAAGTTTTTCTTTCCATTTCGTTGTACATGTCAGACCTGCACACATTATAATCTATATTATTATTTATATCTTGCTGGGTTTTTGACATATGTGAATGTGTTTTTATGCATAGTCAAGTGTGAGGTAGTAGTTGTTGCTTACTAAGTATCTTATTATACTACATACCTTCTTCTTCCTTCCATTTTTGCTTTTATAAGATTTTTTGTTTGCTCTATCATACATTTATGATCTTTTGACACTTAGGGTTCATCACCATTTTTTTTTTTTTTTTGCGATTTCATAACTTTTGGGGCTTTTCCCAATAATGTGCACAATTCACTGTTTTTGAAGTCATTTGATACCAATAGCTCCCTTAATTTTGATTTATAGTGTTTATTTTGACAATCTAAGGCTCTTAAGCATGTAGAATTGGGGTTTTTGCAATTTTAAGAACTTAAGTACAAATTCATGGAGCTTTGATGAGGTTTTTGTTCCTCCAATTATCTTAACACTCCTATAAGACCAAATTCTCGTACTCGTGTTGATTTGAATTTTTACCTATTCTTAATCCTGCCCCACCTCTTACACGACTGTGTAGACGACCGCATTAATCGTTATGTCTTATCATATGATTTTATCATCAAGAATTGATGCTTATTTCATTACTCTTTGATTATTCAAATCTTTTTATAAATATTGTGCATCATTGTGAGTTATTTTAAATTTTGATTAAGTTATGGAATTAAACTTTGATATCTTTTTATCTTAAACTCCTTTATACATCTTTTATGTAGATCAAGATAAAAGGGCACCGAATAAGAAGAGAACGTAGAAAGCTTCCACATCTCACCAACAGGAAGAACCAGCCTCCCGCTCTCATAAGAGGCAGCGAACCCCTCCACAACAAGACGTAGTGCACAAAGCACCTACCAGATACTCTGACGAAGATTGGAGTAAAGAATGAAGAAAATGACTAGAGTCCCTTACCTTTGGAACTAATGAATATCTTGATTGGAGGATACTTAGGGCCTACGGAATTGAAGAACAAATTCATGACATAATCAGTGTTAGGCCCTAGGCTATCTTCTTTGAAATACAAGAGCCAACTTATAGAGGTTACACTTGAATTTCTCTCAACATTACAATTTGATTGTCATTGTCTCAATTTTTCAGATATATGGATAGAAACACACATTAACAACATATTGGTTTGGGCAATACGTGGGCTTGTACTCAGTATCCGAAGTAAATATAGTGGGTTTCCAAATACTACTAACCACTTAGCCCGATGACATGTCCACCTAAAGATATTGGGAACAAATTTGTGAGGTGGAAATCCGTTATAATCTTTTAAAGTCCAAGGAATCATCCATTAGAAATGGTGATCTGAAAGTGGTCTACCACCTCTTGGCACACACTATTAGAAAAAGAAAAAATAGTCATGGGGTGGTAAACAATTTTGAAAATTTTCATCTTTATAGTATGACTAACAATTTTCAGATCAATATAAGAGTTAAAGTTGCCAAGTTCCTATATCGGTAGGCAACTAATCCTCAAGCAAAGGGGATATACTGTGGGGGCTATATCACTAATTTTTTTAAAGGATGCGACATCTTTCAAGCCTTAAATCCCGAGGAACTAAGCATCCTTGCAACTAAAATTTCTAATAGCCTATTCCGGCTATGGGGCTTAGTTAAGTTACTTAATATCCCCAATCTGTCAAAGTTTTCAACTCTAACTAAAGGAACCTATACTTCTGGTGCTACTTCTACCTCTAACGCCTGCCTTCTCAAGAATGAACTTCATAGTTTAAAAGAGAATTTCAGGAAGAGAGGGAGCTAAACAAAAGGAAATAAAGAAAAACAAATGCTTTCGAAGCGTAGTTTAGGCATTTCTAGGACAACTAGCTGGTTGTTTCTCCCCACCACTAAGTGATCTACCAGCGTATAACTCCTCTCTCGACTCTACTTCACCACATGACGATGCTCTTGAACCATCTAGGAGAAGGGGCAAGGACCCAGTTATAGTTGAGTCCTCCAGTTTTAAAGAAGATGACGATGAGGGAGATGATATCAAAGAAGTAAATGAGGAAGATGATGATGATTAGGAAAATGATACAACAACCATAGACATTGATGATAGCAGCGAAGAAGATGATTGAGCACTAGATATTCTACTAATTTACATTTTCTCCCTCCATTTTATTTCATCATATTACTTTATTTCTTTATGCTCTTAATTTATACTTAATTGAGTTCCCTTTTAGGAAGACTTTTTATTCGAATTGGCTGCATGTTTATTCTCTCAACTAGGATAGGCTAACTTTTATTTTATTTTTTTAGTTTGGTGTTTTCGTTTTTTAGGTTTGATGATGCATGACTTTTGTTTTGTTGGAATTCAAACATACAAGTGTTGATGACTGGAGAAGTCCTTAGTGTCTTTTTTCTTTTATTTCTTAATTTTTCTTTTATCTCTTTTCTTTCTCCTCTGCGTGCTTACTTTAGAAAGACATTAAAGACAATGTATTAAATAAGTGTGGGGAAGGCATATAAAGATAGAAGAAATGAGGTTATGAATTATTTATATATCTTATGCTCTTGTTGATCAAACTTTAATTTTGATTTTGAATTATTAAATAGTGAAACCCTTGAATTTATACTGATTAAAATGTAAAAGTAGCATTCTTGTATACACATATGTAAATGTAGTGACTTTATGTGCCTTACTCACCTATTGTTAGGCTTAGTATACTTAGCTAGAGTTTTGGGATGAAATCCAAGTGAGATAAATCTATTTGTTGTTTAATAGCCAAATTTAGAATTATGAAGTAAATGGAAATCCTTAGTTTCAAGTGAATTAGTTGTGTTTTTAAGTTAATTAGCTAGTATATTTAATATTCAATAATTTTGAGAGCTATCTCAACCTTTTGTGAAAAAGGCATGTGAAATTGTTAACTTGGTAATTTTTCTTGAAATGGTCTCTTTGAAAATAATAAATATTAATATTGAGTCCCTATATTTTAAGGTAAGGGAGGTTCGATGGGATCTCTTTAAAACCTAGTTACCTAAAGTCATTTGTCCTAGGATCGATCGACTGATGAAATTATCATAACTTTAAGGGATATCAAAAATACAACTTCATCGAGTCTTGTAACTCAAGTAAATAAGCCTATAGGGATGCCCTCTATTAAGGGAATAACATTTGTTAACTTGAGTGATGAACCCGAGATTATCGATTGAAAGCTCGCTACATAAGTTACTTAGTTCTATCTAATTGCAAAAAAAAAAAAAAAAAAAAAAAACTTGTAAAGAAACTTGAAAGAAAAAGGAAAATAATTCGGGGGAATAATAGATGCCATATACTTTCACTGCTCGTTGTTGTGCTTTGAAAAACAATTGAATGGTTTATATACTTTCTGGTAAGTGGCAAAAGTGCAACTGAGCAACTTGGATTTTTTTTTATTTGTTACTTCTTTCATAATTTTGAAAACGGTTGCTAAATAGTGAGGATACCAATTTAACTTGCTTAAATTAATTTAGAAAAGTCTAATTACTATATGCCAAGTACACATACAATTATAGTAGGTTTGGGCAATAGGCACTAACGAGTCACTAAGAATTGATTAAGTAAAGAATGTTGCTTGTGATTTGAAGATTATATTGAGTATAATTTATGATAGAGTTTTTCTTGTCCTTATTTTGTTTTCTTGAGGATAAGTAAATGGTTAAGTGTGGAGAAGTTTGATAGGTGTTAAAAGAACCTTATTTATAGTGTTTATTGAATATGAATTTGTATGAATTTTGTGTGAATTTATCAAGAAAAAGACACTTAAGTACCTAATATTTGATTTCAAGGTTTAAAGAGTGAAAATTAGAGATTTAAAGAAGATTTGAGCGAAAAGGAAGCAAAATCTGGAAAAATGTGAGAAAAGGTGATTTTCACGTGTACACAACCTTCATCATGGTCGTGTTGATACTCATGAAGGAGAGCAAAAAGTGATCAGAATTCATCATGAAATTGTGCTCTGGCTGTTACACAAGTGGTGGAGAGAGTCATGCTAAAGCAAGAAATCTACCCAAAGAGGAAACTGTAGGAATTTCATAGTGCACAAGCTCGAGCACGGCCATGCAAAACCGGAATGTCAAAATTTTACTCTTTTCTAGAGTACACAAGCCCAAGCATAGGTGTGCACTAGGCCGTGATTGCTACCATATTTCCTAGACTATAAATACTCGCTTCATTACAAAAATTAGGGATCTAATTTTATTTTCTCTCTTAGCCACTCTAAAAACTCTATGAGAGCAAAATTGTTGGAGTATCATCGGAGATCACAAAACGCCTACAAAGGTTTATTCTTTTCATCATGAATTATTATTACTTCTTTAGATTTCTTATGATTACTATAGATTCCATGAAGGAGTAGATTTATATGCCTCACATCTTATGAAACTCTAAATCATATGATTAAATTACTTATTGATTAACGAAAAGTTTATGCCTTTGTATTTATTCATGCGTTTTAACTGCTATGTAATTAATTTATGTGCATGAATTGATTATATGTCTGATTCTTGTTAATAGAGAGAGTTCTCATCTAATAGGATAGATCTTACTAAATAGAAAGATTACATGTTTTACCTAAAGGTAGGAAGACTTCAATTTTCTATACAAAGATTTAATCTTTATTTGGGAATTGTAAGCTTAATGAAATCTTATAGGGCGATAGTGAGGAAGAGGTCTCCATTATTCCATATAAGGTTATTAATTAATCAACTTGAGAAAATAATTAGTTTAATTGAGAATTCTTACAGTGCAAAGTATAAACAAATTGTTAATCAATACCTTATTATAAAAAAGTTAGGGTTTAGAGTGGATCAAGATGAAATGTATGTCTTTGTGATTAACTTCATTTATTACAAAGATTATAATTAATCTTAGAGCTATTAGATTAATTAATTAGTAATTTAATTTATTAATCTTACATTAAGCGTTAAACTAGATAGCAAAAAAACGGTAATACTAGTACTTGTTTATAAGATCTTTGAAGACGACATCCGTTGCAATCTATATTACATTAGATAGGTGTACTTGCTTAACTAGATCATTAGATTTATTTGGGTTAATAAATTTATAATTCGATACAATCGAATAAATGACCCATCACCTACCCACTTTATAATATGTACTCTAAAATATATAAAATACATGTTTCAAGGTATCATGTACCTAAACCATAAAATCCATAATCAATAATAATAAATGCAATAAAAAATATACCTTTATATCTGCTTCATATATGTATTTTTAATTTGATTGTGTAAACCTTAAATCTTAAAATATATTAAAAAAAAGGTGCTTTTGAACACCACTTTACTATTTTGCAATTGAAAATTGTAATAAAGACACTAAAATAATAAAAAAATACATAAAATTAATGATAAATTGGTCATGAAGGAGTCTATAAGAACTTTTTTTTTTTAATTTGGATAAATGCCACATTTAGTATACCCATTTTTGCAATTAACTAGCTAAAATTTAAAAGTGTCAATTTAATACCTAAACTTTGCCTATTCTTGTTACTAACCATCTAAGCTTTTCTATATTTATAATTAGCTATCTAAAATTTTCTCATTTTTATAATTAATTATTGAAGCAAAATTGGTTTAAGTACTATAAATGAACTTGCAAAGGTTGTAGATAATAAATTTGTTGAGTTCTCTAAAATAAGTTTTAATAATAATAAAAATGGGTATAATATCTAATAGACATGTTTTAAGTGTGTAGAACAAAAGTATTCATTTTTACAGACAATTTGTTAGACATTTTGGTAGATACTTAAATAAACATTTTGATACAGATAATTTGTTAAACGTTTTAGTAGACACTTAAATAGACGGTTTGATATAGACAATTTGTTAGATGTTTTAGTAGACATTTAAATAGACAATTTTATACTTTGGTTTGAAGAATGTATACTTATATAGTTCCTATCTATATTTAATACAAGTTTAATTTATTTGTAACTCTAATTAGCAAAGGTTTTTTAACATAACTAATCAGATTAGTCTAAGATTTATTTTAACTAAATATCATTTGAAGATGAACAAGATAAGGATAAGAATAACAAATATGGTTATCGGTTGAAGTTCATCCACATAAAGATTGATCTTTTGTTTTCAAACTAAGGCTTGTCCATATGAGGTTGTTAAAGAGGTGGATGAAGACAAACATCAACAAATTCAATTCTAAGCAAAATCAGTTACATGATTAAGGAATTTGAATTTGAATTTTAAATAAGATTTTTCAATATTCCACAAATGTAAGGATATTATCTATGAACATTAGAAGACTCTATAAATGTTAGAAGGCTTTTACTGACAAAGAAGAATATATAAACTGGAGATTTCAAGTTTAAATCACAACAGATAGACAACACATAAAGAGGCAAAAAAAAAAAAAAAAAAAGAGCAGAACCAAAACAAAAAATTACAATTCTCCGTTCTCTCGAGCTTAAACTAGAGAATTTATATTTTCTCATTCTTGTATAAATTTTATTTACTTTTTTGTGTAAAGTTTAGCTTAAAAAGTGAGGTTACAAGAGTCTTGTAGTATGTGATTAGCCGAGTAAAAGGCTAGAAAGACAGAGAAAGAACTATTGGTGTTTGTAACATTTCTTAGCTATTGGATTAGTGGAACAACTAGTGTGAAAGATTGAATCCCCAGTAGCATAGTTGGAAGAGATGATGTACTTAGTAGCAGGAACCTCTATACATCACATCCTTTTTAATTTCATTGCACATTATTTTCTATTTACTCATCGCACACTTTTTTTTTTTTATCAAAAAAAGGAATTTAAAAAGTGATCATTCAATTAAAATTGGTAAAAAATTTTAACAAACAATTTATCCCACCTCTTGTTTGCCATTTCGAAACCTACATGTTGGTCCCAATTAGATTAATCAAGAGGGGGGTGAATTGATTAATTACTTAAAATTTCACTTTTTTGCGAATCAACCAAAACTCTTGACTAATAAAATCACGTGAATAACAATAATGAAGAACAATAATGTGCAGTAAATAAAAAGTAGAGAAGAGTAGAATGCTCAGATATTTATAGAGGTTCCGCCTCGAGCGTTAGTCCTCTCTTCCAGCTCCACGCTGGGGTCCCGGTTGTCTATACCGGTTATGCTTCACTATATCAAACAAATTGAAGATATACAACACAAGCCTCTTCAAGGCAAAGTCTCACTGTTGAGTCTTTCTAGCTTCTTCACTAAGCTACTCACTCAACTACAGTGATGAAACAACAAACAATTCCTTTTTCACGAAAGGAATCTCAAAAAACAATGAGGAATAACAAATTTCCTCTAGATCACATATATATGTAAAGATATTTGCTTGAAGATGTATGAGTCTTTTCTTCTCGTGTGTAATTTTTTTCTTTCAACAATGTTCTTTCTTCTGGTTTTTCAACGTTCACTTCTCTTCTTTTTTCATTTGAATTAAACACTTTATATATGGAGAAAATATAATGGCTACTTTCCATGTGATAATCTTGAATTTATTTTTGAATTTTCAATTAAAAAATAAGTTGGATCTGTTGAGAAAGATCTGCATTCATGATATTCTTGATGAGGATAAGCTTGGATAATTAGTTTGACCGAGATCTTCTTTGGATATATCTCTTGGATCAAGTTTGTTGAAGATATCCCTCACATTGTGGAACCATATCTTGATATAACAACCATATCTCTTATCCTTATCTTTGTAACTACTGGATCTCCCAAAATATAGTACAAATATCCAATTTTAAATCTGGATAAAACTTGTAAATCCTATATGATCTCACTTTATCATAAAATGAAATCTTTGAATAAAATCTTGTAAAACTTTATGTAAATTAAAAAACCCATGATATATAATCCAACTTTAGTAAAACACATCAAGTATGTTATCCAAAAATACTTGACACGTGGAGTTAAGCCTTGAAATTTATTAAAACTATCGATATAAAATTTAGAACGTGATCTGGAAAAATTCGTAACAGACATGAAAGGTTTTGAAAGTGCTTCTGAAGTAAACCTGTTAACTGTCCTGAAGGTGCTTTTGAAACAAACTTGTCAACTGTTCTCCTGTTATGAAGGTTCTAAAAGTGCTTCTTGAAGGTTACCACGATAACTACGGATACACTACATAACTTCTAAAACACCTTCTGTCAGAACAAAAATAGTCTTTATAACACTTTTGAAGGTTCTGAACAAGCTTCTGTCTCCTTGTTCAACTTTAGAAAAATTACGTGCTATCTTAAACATTCATTACACTCATTCCTCTTTTGTTAACATTAAAACTAAATTAGAGAACTTAACATTCTCCCCCTAACATCAACATTCTCCCCCTTTTTTATGATAACAAAACACCATTAGATAATCAAAATATACACAACTTTCATGTTTAAGCATATATTCCTATAACAGAATCTTAAGCACAATCGTGTTATTATAAACACATTGATCATAAGCACTCATAAGCAATATAGAATCATTATAAGCAGCATTGATAGATATAATAGAATAGATATAATAGAATCATTCTTCTCCTAACATCAACATTTACCATTCTCCCCCTTTTTGTTAACAACAAAAGGGATATCTCCCCCTTAAACGATGCATAAAAGATAACAAAAGTCTTTTACAACTTGATTCGAAAAAAAAAATTAAAAGAACTAAGATTTTCTAGATCTTGTGACTCGAGAGGTAGAGGGAGTGGTGGAATGTTTGGTTGACGAAGGTTTCTCTGGTGAAGTATCCAAGTCGATGATGTGAGTGCCAGAGTGAACATAATATGGAAATTTGTTGGATAAGAAGAGCTTGATTTCACTATGAAGACTTGTGACAGATTGAGATGTTTTATCTATCTTGAAGGAATTAGTAACTGAATCTCCAATCTTCCTCACTTGAGAGACAAATTTATCAAACGCAATCACATTATTAGATAAATCTTGTTTGACTCTTGCACTAAATTCATCATAGAGAATCCTATAGTGATGGAGATCGGTAATCATCTTCTCAGAATTCTTCTTGATATCATAAAGAATATTAGAAGTTTGTTTAACTTGTAACTCTATTGATTCAAGTCTCCTCGGATCAGATCGTTGTAGAACTTCATCTATCAAAGTTGTTTTAACCAAATCTGATAGTTCATGTTTCAAACTTTCTCGAACAAGATTCTTTATTTGTTCCAGATCAACATTGGATATAACTTCTTTTGTTCCATTCTTCCCAGCCTCTTCACCATATGATTTCTTCCCATGATCTGTTTCAACCTCTGTTATAGGTTCTGAACTAGGTTCTGAACCTCCTTCTTAAACAGATATTCCAAAAGGAACTATCCTTTTCATATGCTTTTGATGGACAAAATGTGCACCATCATTCGCATATCACAAACAATCCTTAACAAAGATGGACATATGATGAAAAACTGCTTTACCTATCCTCTTTAATTTAATAGGTTCAGATGAGCTGGTAGGCAAAACTATCCCTTTAAACACAAACAATCTCATCAATATATTCCCAAACACCAAACTTTCTTTATTCCTCCAAATTTGATCAATGACTCTAGAAGCCATGTCCACATTCTTTTTGTTAATCATTGCATAGATAATTTGAGCATGTTCTATGGACATTGAAGTAGAACTGCCCTTCCTTGGACATAGACACTCAAAAATTATCTTATGAATGATTCGAGGAAACAACTCGAAATCAATGACCATTGCTTCTTTTCCATAATCCATTTGCAAGCCTCCATTTATAGCAGCAAATAGATCATTCCTAGGCATGTTCGTGATCTCTACATCATCATTTACATCATGTAAATGTAGACATTTAATCACATCTTCCCTAGAAATTAAAATGTCTTGATCGCATACTCTGGAAATTAAAACATTCCCTTCCGTAAGACTTAAACTTCCATAAAATTCTTTGACACACTCGCCATAAACTAGAACTTGAGTAGAGCAAAGTTCCATGCATCCTATGGGTTCTAACAGTTCATTCCAATAGAATCCATTACTAGTTAAGAAATTAAAATCCACAAAACTACAAGAACACACCTCATTTTTCTTCTTTCAGAGAGATTTTGAATTTGAGGGTTTTAGAGTTAGTACATTCTCTTGTTTCGTTTGCTTCTTGGATGCTTTCTTGAGTGGAGAGGTTTCTTGAATAGCTTTTCCTTTTCCTTGTGAAGACGATGCAGCTTGTTTTCTTTTGGAAATCTTCTTGGAACCTATGATAGATTCGGAATCAGGGGAACTCGGATTCTCCTCTATGGAAGGTTCTTGATATTTTTCCAAAGAATTTGAAGATTCATCATGAATCACTAAAGGTTTGTTTGATGATTTGGTTTTGAATGATTTTTGTTTGAGGTGTTCTGATGTTTTAGGCGCCATTGGAGTTGCAATGAGAGAGAAGGAAAATAGAGAGAGAGAAAAAGAACAGATTTCGAAGGAAGAGAATTAGAGAAGGAAGAAAACGAAGGAAAAGAAAAAAATATTCTAAATGAATAAAGATTTTTTAATATTTTCGGTGAAAAAAAAAACAAAATGGGTTACAAATTCCTAATTCATTCGTAATAAATTCAAATTTTACCTTTTCAAGAGGTTTAGTAAAAATATCTGCAAATTGATTATCGGTTGACACAAATTCAACATTTATATCTCCATTATGCACATGATCTCTAATAAAATGATGTCTAATTTCTATATGTTTTGACCTATAATGATGTACTGGATTCTTTGTCAAATTTATTGTACTCGTGTTGTCACATTTAATTGGCACAATTTTAAAATTTATTCCATAATCATTCAATTGTTGTTTTATCCATAAAACTTGTACACAACAATTACCAATAGAAACATATTCAGCTTCAGCTGTAGATAGAGCAACAGAATTTTGTTTTTTAGGAGACCAAGAAATTAATTTATCACCTAGGAATTGACAAATACCAAATGTGCTTTTTCTATCAATTTTACAACCAGCATAATCTGCATCAAAATATCCTATTAGATCAAAATTCTGATTTTTAGGATACCATATGCCGAAATTAGAAGTATTAACTAGGTATTTGAAAATTCTCTTTACGGCTGATAAATGAAAATCTGTTGGTGCAGCTTGAAATCTAGCACACAAACACACACTGAACAAAATATCCGGTCTCAATGCAGTCAAATACAATAAAGAACCTATAAGACTCCTATAAAGTTTTTCACTTACCTTCTTTCCATTTAAGTCAGAGTCTAACCTTGATGAAGTACTCATAGGTGTTGTAACCTTTTTGCATCCATCATATCCAAATTTCTTCAATATTTTTTTTGGGTATTTTTCTTGATGAACAAAAATTCCTTCCTTTGTTTGTTTTATTTGAAGCCCCAGAAAGAATGTCAACTCTCCCATCATTGACATTTCAAATTCTGCCTGCATGGTCTCAGCAAATTCTTGACACAACAACTCTTTAGTAGATCCAAAAATAATATAATCCACATATATTTGTACAACTAAGATATCATTATCAAAAGTTTTCAAGAATAAAGTAGTATCCACTTTTCCTTTATGAAAACCTTTAGAGATAAAAACATACTTAATCTTTCATACCAAGCTCTTGGAGCTTGTTTCAAACCATATAGTGCTTTATTTAATTTAAAAACATAGTTTGATTTGAAAGGATCTTCAAAACTAGGTGGTTGTTCCACATAAACTTCTTCCTCTATAAAACCATTTAAAAATGCACTTTTTACATCCATTTGAAAAACTTTAAAATCCTTATAAGATGCATATGCAAGCATTAACCGTATTGCTTCTAGTCTAGCAACAGGTGCATATGTTTCATCAAAATCTATTCCTTCTTCTTGTGAATAACCTTTAGCTACTAATCTTGCTTTATTTCTTATAATTTTACCGTCTTCATCTAATTTATTTTTAAACACCCATTTAGTTCCAATTATAGACTTTCCTCTAGGTCTAGGAACTAAATTCCATACATTGTTTCTTTGAAATTGATTTAATTCTTCTTGCATAGATATAATCCAATTAGCATCATTCAACGCTTCTTCAATCTTACTAGGTTCAATTTCAGATAATAACACAAAATGATTTTCAAGATTTTGTAGTTTAGCTCTTGTTTTAACACCCGATTGTATATTACCAATTATTTGATCAGAAGGATGTGCGGACTTATACCTCCAAGCTTTAGAAGCCTCTTGTTCAGATCTTACAACTTCTGAAGTACCTTCTGTATTTGCCTCTGAAATAGGTTCTGGATGATCAGATCCTCGAATGTTAACAGCAAGTGCTTCTGACTTAGGTTCTGAACTAACTTCTACTTTAGAATTGGAGTCCTTTTCTTCATTAGAATCAACATCCTTTAAATCCTCAATAAACTTAACATTTATCGATTCTTCAATAGTGTTTGATGACTTATTGAAAACATGATAAGCACGACTATTTAAAGAATATCCTAAGAAAATAGCTTCTTCAGATCTTTCATCAAACTTACCAAGGTTGAGTGGATTCTTTTTCACAAAGCATTTAGATCCAAAGATATGAAAATATGAAATGTTAGGTTTCTTACCTCGAAACATCAAGCAGTCTTTGATGTCATGGGTCGAATGAAAACTCTATTGATGATATAGGAAGCTGTAGAAACTGCTTCTGCCCAAAAATACTTAGCAATTCCACTCTCATTTAACATAGATCTAGTCATCTCTTGTAAAGTTCTATTCTTGCATTCCACTACTCCATTTTGTTGAGGAGTGTATAGAGCTGAGAAATTATGAGATATACCATGTTCTTCACAAAAATTTAAAAAACTTGCATTTTGAAATTCTATTCCATGATCAGTTCGAAGACTTGTTATGGAAACTCCTTTTTCATTTTGTATTTGTTTTGCAAACTTTTGAAAAGAATCAAAGGTATCTCTTTTGTGTCGCAAGAATATAACCCAAGTGTATCTTGAAAAATCATCAACAATAACAAATCTATATTTGCTTCCACCTATGCTTAAGACTCTAGTAGGTCCAAAAAGATCTAGATGCAATAATTCAAGTGGTCTTTTAGTTGAGATTACATTTTTACTTTTATGAGAAACAGAAACCATTTTATTCTTTAAACAAGTATCACATTTCACATCTTGTTTAATATTTATCTTAGGTAATCCTTTAACAATATCCTTTTTAGATAATTTTTCTAAGTGATTAAAATTAACATGTCCTAGTCGTTTATGCCAAGCAAAAACATGATCATTCAAAGAAATTAAACAACAATCATTATTGATTTCATCTGGTTTTATAAGATAGATATTTCTTTTCCTAATTCCTTCAAATAATCTTTCATCATTTTCATTAAAAGCATAGCACATGTCTTGATCAAAAATCATCCTATAACCTTTATCACATAACCGACTAATACTAAGTAAATTATGTTTTAAACCTTGCACAAGATATACATTTTCAATAAGAAACGTAGGCATACCAATCGTTTCAGTGGCAATTATTTTACCTCTACTATCATCTCCAAACTTTACATATCCTTTTTCTTCCCAAGTTATGCTATTGAACAATGAAGCATCTCCAGTCATATGTCTAGAACATCCACTATCCAAGTACCATGTTCCTCTTATTTTAGCTTCATGTCCCTGTACAAATAAAAAGAATTAAGTCCTTTTAGGAATCCAAGCAAGTTTGGGCCCTTTAAAAGATAAGCTTATTTGATTTCTTCAATTTACTTGTTGACTACTGAGCTTATTTCTTTTATAATAGCAAAATTTCTCAATATGACCAAATTTATTACAGAAGAAGCATGCATAAGAATTAACATTCCTATACCTGTCATTTACCTGGTTCTGGAAATTCTGGTTTGTATAACTTCTGTTATACCTTCTAGTATTGCTTTTGTAATACCCATTGTGTGGATACCTATTGTCAGAATAACTTCTGTAAAAGCCTCTAGTATTTCCTCTTTTAACAATATTTGTATTCGAAATGTACTCTTTACTTTTGAATTTATCAGTTAAGACTTGCTTAGCTTTAACAAAAACTGTATTTTGATTCGATTTTGAACTCGAACCATGCTCATATCCTAACCCATGTTTTTCATTCGAAATTCTTTGTGAAGAAATTAACATAGTCAATTTCTTATCACTTTCATCAAATTTCTTAAAGGTAGTTTTCAACGAACTTGACAGTTCATCAATCTTTACCTTCATGTTACTTGTTTCTGCTTCAAGTAGTTGATTTTCTATTCTTAGTTTCTCTTACTCACATGCATGGATTCATTTTCTTGTTTCAAGATATCATTTTCATCTGCAAGTAACGAATTTGTTTGCTTTACTGCCTCCTTTTCATTCTTAAGAGCTTTTATTTCATTTTCATACTTAGCTAATTTTGTATCAGCCCTTTTTAGTGCCTTTAGCAGCTTACTCATTTCTACTAGCATGTCAGTTTCAGTTACATCTTCATCAGATTTAGAATGTACCTCAGAACTAGCCATTAAGCACAGATTCGCCTCATCCTCTTCTTCTTCTGAATCCTCTGAATTTGTCTCTGTATCCTCTAAATCACTCCATGTTGCTAGCATTGCTCGACTTTTCTTTTTATAATTTTCCATTTTCTTGATCAGTGTTGGACATTTGTATTTGATGTGTCCTGGCTTTTTGCATTCATAACATTGAATCTCCCTTTTCTCTTTCTTCTTTTCTTTCTCCTTGTACGCTTTTCTTGCATCATTATGCTTATATTCAGTACTTTTCTTGAAAACATTAAACTTCTTACCTCTTTGCTTCTTGAGCAACCTGTTGAGTCTACGTGCTAGAAGACTGATGTCCTCTTCTTTCTCATCATCGCTATCATCTGTTTTAGTTTCATTTTGCTTTATTTCCTTAACTTTAAACGGAATTCCTTTGGTACCATCTTCTCCTCTTTGCGTGGTCTTTATGTGTGACTCATATGCCATGAGCTTTTCTCTCAATTGACTGAGAGTTAGCTTGTTTAGGTCTTGAGCTTCCTCTATAGTAGTTTTCTTTGCATCCCAAGATGGTGGCAATATCCTCAACATTTTCCTCACAAGATCTGGATCTGGAAGTTTCTTTCCAAGTGATGCAAGCTCATTTGTGATAGATGTAAACCTATTAAAAGCATCTTTAACATCTTTATTAGACTTAAACTTAAATAATTCATACTGTTGAATTAAAGCATTTATCTTAGTTTCTTTGATGGTATCTGTCCCTTCTTATGTATCGGATAGGATATCCCAAATCTCCTTTGCACTAGCACATGATGATATTAAATAAAACTCTGATAGAGCAATTGTAGTCAGTAATAAATTTTTTGCTTTGTTATTCTTCTCGATAAGTTTCTTCTTCGAATCTGACAAGGTTGAATCTTCGTTCAAGGTGATCAAACTGTCTCCATGTGAAATGACCTGCCATGAATCATAATCATTAGCTTTGATGTAAGTTTCCATACACATATTCCAATATGAGAAGTTTGAGCCATCGAAGTAGGGAGCTCGATTAATTGCAAAATTATTTTCAACCATTTTGGATCACTCAAAATAGATGAGTCCTGCTCTGATACCAATTGTTGGTCCCAATTAGATTAATCAAGAGGGGGGTGAATTGATTAATTACTTAAAATTTCACTTTTTCGCAAATCAACCAAAACTCTTGACTAATAAAATCACGTGAATAACAATAATGAAGAACAATAATGTGTAGTAAATAAAAAGTAGAGAAGAGTAGAATGCTCAGATATTTATAGAGGTTTCGCCTCGGGCGTTAGTCATCTCTTCCAACTCCACGCCGGGGTCCCGGTTGTCTATACCAGTTGTGTTTCACTATATCAAACAAATTGAAGATATACAACACAAGCCTCTTCAAGGCAAAGTCTCACTGTTGAGTCTTTCTAGCTTCTTCACTAAGCTAATCACTTAACTACAGTGATGAAACAACAAACAATTCCTTTTTCACAAAAGGAGTCTCAACAACAACAATGAGGAATAACAAATTTCCTCTAGATCACATATATATGTAAAGATATTTGCTTGAAGATGTATGAATATTTTCTTCTCGTGTGTAATTTTTTTCTTTCAACAACGTTCTTTCTTCTGGTTTTTCAATGTTCACTTCTCTTCTTTTTTCATTTGAATTAAACACTTTATGTACGGAGAAAATATAACGGCTATTTTCCACGTGATAATCTTGAATTTATTTTTGAATTTTCAATTCAAAAATAAGTTGGATCTATTGAGAAAGATCTGCATTCGTGATATTCTTGATGAGGATAAGCTTGGATAATTATTTTGATCGATATCTTCTTTGGATATATCTCTTAGATCAAGTTTGTTGAAGATATCCCTCACATTGTGGAACCATATCTTGATATAACAACCATATCTCTTATCCTTATCTTTGTAACTGCTGGATCTCCCAAAATATAGTACAAATATCCAGGATCTCCCAAAATATAGTACAAATATCCAATTTTAAATCTGGATAAAACTTGTAAATCCTATATGATCTCACTTTATCATAAAATGAAATCTTTGAATAAAATCTTGTAAAACTTTATGTAAATTAAAAAACCCATGATATATAATCCAACTTTAGTAAAATACATCAAGTATGTTACCAAAAAATACTTGACACGTGGAGCTAGGGCTTGAAATTTATTAAAACTATCGATATAAAATTTAGAACGTACTATGGAAAAATTCGTAACAGACATGAAAGGTTCTGAAAGTGCTTCTGAAGCAAACCTGTTAACTGTCCTGAAGGTGCTTCTGAAACAAACTTGTCAATTGTTCTCCTGTTATGAAGGTTCTGAAAGTGCTTCTGAAAGGTTACCACGATAACTACAGATACACTACATAACTTCTGAAACACCTTCTGTCAGAACAAAAATAGTCTTTATAACACTTTTGAAGGTTCTGAACAAGCTTTTGTCTCCTTGTTCAACTTTATAAAAATTACGTGCTATCTTAAACATTCATTACACTCATTCCTCTTTTGTTAACATCAAAACTAAATTAGAGAACTTAACATTCTCCCCCTAACATTAACACTACATTTGGTAACAGAGTATTGGCTCTTCTGCATAGAAGAGTTGATCAATGGTTGACAATACTATCACAATTACATCTAATCATATACCATTCTTTGACGACGTTAACTTTCCTTATTGGAAATGCAGGATGAAAAAAAGCAACTGATTTTGCTTTGTAGGAAATCATACGTTATGGAGATCAAGAAATCATTCTCACTGATAGTCCAATTCTAGCCAATGAAAAAAAAAGAAAGGCTGAAGTAAATAGCACAATAAAGAATCTGCTTTTAATGAGCATCTCTCATTAATTAACATATCATGAAATCTATCTACATACAAAATGAATGCTTGCATGATGAATGCAAGCAACACATTCATGGGAGTCTAGAACCATGAAAGGTATAGATTTGCATCGTCTATACTTCGATTGACCTCCATATTTACTCATAAGGAGCACCTTACCTTACCTGAGAGGCCATCTGAGGGCACGATCCCCGAAATAAACTCAACACTTACCCGTTGCCGAGAACAAAAATTCCTTAAGGGCCAGTATTGGTGAATTCCATGTCAAGCCATTCACCATCAATCAAATACTCAATAATGCCTCCACGGCCAAATTAGGTGATCCCTCATTAAGGCATCAACCTACAATCAAACTGTTAACAATGCCTCATAAGCCTTAAACAAGAGTTGTCCCAATCGCTTTACCTTAAACAAAATCAATTTTGATAAAATTACCATTGACAACACTAAGGTTTTATAAACAACAGCCTCTAAGAGCACATGCTAGGCTTTTGATATAATCTTTACGTAAACGTTTTAAAAATGACTTAAAAGATTTAAAAAAACTTCAACATGTTTCAAAATTTTTTGGCAAAGGTTGAACACTCTTCATTCCTTTCTATGTACCTATTAAATCATAGACATGCAACGAGTAATCTGGTTATTTTGTCCAAGAATTTAAGTTTGCCAGTTAATAAGGTGACCACACGGATGAGAGCATATAAGGTAATCAATCATTCCAAATAATTGATAGCAATCAACAAAACATCACACAATTTGCAAACAACAAGCAGATAGTAGATCATTTAAATTCCCTTACCCGAGCTTAACTTAAGGATTGTAATAATCCTCGAGTAAAGACTAAGGATCTTTTGAAAAACCTAAACAATTAGACATAGGAAATAGATATAAGAATAACTACTACTAAAATATATTACTCTAGTATCCTGATCTGAACCCTAAGTCTCATTAGAGTCTTTTAGGGTATCTTTTAATTATTTAGGTTCTTAATAGTTTAGGTTCAAGGCCTCAAGTCTAAGTTCATGGTCCTCCATTTAGAAATCGGTTTGTTGTCAAGGTCCGCACTTAGGTCCTCATCATAGTAAGTCCTATTCTCAAATGATGCCATGATAAGGCAAATATATATCAAAGGTATACATCCATGAGTATGTCCATAAACATGTCCAAGAATATGTCTATGAATATTTCTCCATAATATGTCCAAAATATGTCCTTGAATGTCCAATAGGTCAAAATAGTCATAGATGATCATAAATCTTTAAGATTCAAAATTAAGTCTTTAAAATTCTTTCTTTGAAATTTTGTATTTATTAGGGGTTTGAAATATATCTAATACTCAAAAATACTCTCAATGAAAGAGAATTAGAGTAGTCTTACGAGGATAAAGTTTTCTTGAAGTAGAATTACGATTAGAACCTACAACTTTCATAAATAAGTGATATTAATGTATATAGATGAAGAGTATGCTATGACAGCAACTTGGGTTAATCAGAGATTACCTAAATCTGATGAACACCCCTTGAATACCTAAAATAAAGGTCCTATAATATAGAAAATAGGTAAATTAGTAGCTTCCTTAAGAGAGTTAAAGATAACTCAATCTTCTTAGAAGTTCTTACCTTAATACATGGTGTTGGTGGTTCTGAAACTCTTGTCAGTTTTGGAGATGTAAATAGAACTAATTATGGATGGAAATTCCTGACTTCTTAGAGGAATATTAGGTGTGTTTGGTGGAGATTTAGATGAGAGAAAATCAGAGAATAGGGGGCTTAAAGTGGCATGGGAAATGGAGGGTTTTACTTTATAGTAGTTAAGTTTTGTTGCTTTGTAATTAATTTTTTATGCTAATTTTCCATGCCTAAGGAGACAAGATTGGGTAGGTTTTAGGGTCATAATTTTCCTAATAGCTTATAGGCTAATTTAGGGTATTATTAATATAGGATAAGCTAAGGTAATGATATCATATGGATAAAATCACATGGTGTTGACATGGTCAAAAGAGGAGGGTAGCCTTTAGTAGCTTCTAAGTGGTTTCTGGGGCTAATTTTGTATTTATTTTCAGTTAACTTCCTTGGCTTAGTCGTGAAAATTTTGGACTAATTTTGATTAGGTTAAGATTAGGTAAGATGGCTTCAAACATGGGATGAAACGAAGTGTTTTTGGAGATGAGATTTAGATGTAATTTTCCTCTTGTTTCTAAGACTATAAAGTTCTAATTTTTCCATTATACTTTTAAGTCCTTCACCTAATTTAATCATGGTAATTTAGGATATTTTAGATTAAATTAAATTAAGATGGAAATGGATGAATTGAATGGTGACAAGGTAGATGGGTTTACATGGTGGTGCACATGTGAAGAAGGGGTTTCTAATCTATTTTTGGAGGCTCATCTCTTTGAATGTTTCCATTCTCTTTTACTGAGTAACTAAGGTATATTTAAGGTATAATAGGATAAAATTTGGATAAGATTTAATAAGTATAGGATAAGATAGATTAAGGTAAGTAAACTTTAGCAAAAATTGGAAAAATTACATGTTTAGTGTCTTTTCTTATACCCGATCACTATGTGCTTATTTTCAAATTAATTTTATGTCTTTTTCTTAGGTTAGACAAGATAGGATAGGGTAAGATTGAGATAAGATCATGATACACTCAGAACATATATATAAAATGGGAGCGTAAATTGCAGCAAGTGCACTGGTCGTATCAAGTAATAAAGTGGTGAAAAGTAAGGTTGTCGATCCCTCGAGGAACCAATAGAGTACTAGATCTATGGCAATTCTTATCAATATCTAGGTGATTAAAAAGGGGTTTTGAAATGTCTAATCTAAAAATTTAACTTAAAGTAACAAGAAAAATTTTATGACGAATCTATCAATTATGAACAAGGGAAATTAGAATTCACCCTAGATTTGTTAATCAAATTGCTACCAAGTTATGTCAACTAGTGGTTATAAGGTTATTCAAGTGAGTTTAGAAAATCCTTTTTAGGGATGTTGACCTTAAATCAATTAGTCGGCTTCCGCGTCTCCAATTAACCAAGGAATCAAAATTATGTTCATACACCTCCCGATGCTACAAACAACTAATGCCCTAAATCAATTAACCCTAATCCCTTAGTGATTAATTAACAAGAAACATTGCATTGCACCCTCCATAAACTCTAATTAAACCAATTATCGCAACTCCCGTATTGATAATCAATCTAATTAAGAATTCCTAACAAATCCTAATCAATTCCCGTATCAAAAGGATTTCTAACAATTATAATCAAAGACTGATTATAATTGAAATCAAAGGAATTGCAATCATGAATAATCCTAATAATTCCTAATTACATAACATGGCTACAATTATCCTTTTAACATTCTAGAGTTTCATCCAATTTCCCACAAGGATGATTTAGAACATTATAGTATGAGTTGCATAAAAACAATTGAAATAAAGAGGTGCAATGGAATTCATATTAAACAACTAATAAATGGCATAAAAGAAAATAAAGTAAATGAAACAATGGTTATAATCTTCAAGAGCTTCAATCTTCAAAAATGACTCCTTGAATTCTTCAATTGAAAGCAAACTTCAACAAAATGACATTCTTCCTTCAAACTAAACTTTGGAAAAATCTAAAGTACCTAAGGAAATTCTAATGATTCAAAAGAAAGACAAATGATGCTAAAACAAAGAAGAAGAACAAAAGGATTCTAAACAAAAGAAAGGATGCTTAACAAAAGAAAGGATGCCTCCAAGGTTCACACAAGGGGTCTATTTATAGATCCAAAGAGGAGGGGGATAAGGTTGATCTGATGAGGATTTGAGTCAGCAAATTAATTAGGATACGATTTTGGAGAGATTCTCGCAATGGATATCCAGGGAGTAATGAAGGCCGGCTCAAGGCCGGCGGCCTTGAATGTAGGCCGGATTAAAGGCCGGCGGCTTTGCTTCTTTTTTAGGCCGGTTTAAAGGCCGGCTCAAGGCCGGCCCAAGGACGGTGGCCTTCTTTTTGAGGCCGGTTTAAAGGCCGGCTCAAGGCCGGCGGCCTTGAATGTAGGCCGGCCCAAGGACGGCGGCCTTCAGTGCAATCCTTCGCTCACTTCTTCAATTTTGTGAAAAACTCCTCCAATTAACTTGTAATTTACTTTTGGGTCCTCAAAACCTGTATTTTCACAATAAATACCATTAAGTATCATTTCTTTATATTTTCTTATAATATTAAAATAAATTTAATATAAGTCCAAAAGAAAATATAAGTATAATGTGATCTTATCAACATCCCCACACTTGAACTTTTGCTTGTCCTCAAGCAAAATAATTGATTTAAACAAGAGAAATCCATCATTGAACTTCTGGTGCCCATTGTTCTGACCATACTGAAATTTGTAACTAGTATATCTAGTTGAAATTTAGTAGTTAATCTAAATACAACAGATTTTTAATCCCAGTGTTTAACAATAGAAAACAATACTTAGTCCATAAGGAAAAACATTCATTTAAACTTCATTGGTTATTAGCAAGTATCATCTCTCTCAATTTTACTTCTCTAAACAAGATAACAAGGAGTGAAAGCATATGGTATCCATTTTTTCCTAGAATTTCTCCCCCTTTTTTTTTTTTTATGTTTTATTTGCCTTGATTGGCAGCGGAGTGAGACTTCACTCTTCTGAGGGACCAAAGCTCGCCCATGTCAACCTGACTTTCATTAAGGTACTAAATTTTTGCCTTTCCGCCCTTCTCGTTATTGTGAGTTCATTGAGTCGGCACATCCTGGGCTCATCACCTAAGTGACCAGGTTTTAAAGGGACCCCTACGAACTCTTCCTCACACTAACATTTAAGATTGGATACTCTTAACTCACTTTCCTGAGTTATTGGAGTAAAGGCTCTTTTTTTTTTTTTTTTTTTTTTTTTTTTTTTTTAAGGGATCACTAAGTAAAATATTTCTTTTACCTCTTTCACTAGGTGTTAAGGTATTCTCAAAGAAATTTCAATAGAGATTTATCCCAACCAATTTTTCCTTGAAGTAAACTTGCTTGTTTTTTCAACTTAAGGACTTAAACTCAAGTTCAAAGGCTAAACATAGGGTAAACCCCGTTCTCTAGAGATTTTACTCTTAAATTTTAACTATGTAAACTTGTCACAACAATTGGCGAGTAGGGCACCAATCTAATTCAATTTCAGGATTTCATTGAAAACACTTAAGGACATAAATAAAGCATGGGATTTGTAAGCTCATGATGTGTGCAATCATTATACTTCTACATTTATAATCCCTTCCCCACACTTAAATTGGACAATGTCCTCATTGTTCCTAATATATCACAAAATTAAGGAAACGAATGTCAATGCAGAAATTGAAATACTGGTACTTCCCTGGTATAAAATTGTTCATCAGGAAGAAAATTCCTCCTAAAATGTCTGTCATCCTTGGAGTGTCTTGAATGCACCGGCAGCTCTTATCCAGCCTTGAATTAGTTTTTTTTTTTTTTTTTTTTAACGAAACTATTATAGATACTTATTAAGCATGGGCTGCCTCCCATGAAGCGCTTGTTTTATAGTCATCAGCCTGACTATCAGGGTTAGCTTACATCAAGGAGTTTAAACAACTCCTTCAACACCATCGTTTTCAGATTAGGATTCCAAGCTTCCTTCCATGGTATGGTGCCCTTCTTTTCAGCTTCCACCAATGTTTTGTAGGTAGATATCAACAAACTTACCTGCTGGATGTCTGCCCTTGACCATCCCAGGATTTCCCTATATTCATCCAACTGGCCTTGAATCTGCTGCTGCAATTCTTTTGTCATAGGCGCTTGATTAATGTGAGGCCATGGATTTCCTAAATTCAGACACTTATAATCAAACAATTGATTAGAAAAGACATTAGGTTCAAGTGTCTGCATAGGCATTAGTGTCGGCACTGGTAGCTTCTCATAGTCGTCTGTCTTCTCAAAAGCAACAACATTTTCAGTCTGGGGTACTTGTTCACGACCTTTGTTTTCTTGCTCATCTTCATCCTCCCAATCATCTATCTCATTCAAGACAGCTTCAAGAGTGGTTTGCCCTACATCTTCCTCCACATCATTGTTAGTAATTTCACCCTCAGCAGATATGTCAGAATACCTTGCTTTCTCATTAGACAAAAACACAGGATCATACATATCAAATGTTACCTGGTCATCTAGTGCTCTAAGGGTGAGCTTACCTTGTCCTACATCAATTAGAGCTTGACCTGTGGCTAGGAATGGTCTTCCTAAGATCATGGGTACCTCTCTATCTTCTTCCATTTCCAAGACTATAAAGTCAACTGGAAAGATGAATTTGTCCACTTTTACTAGGACATTCTCCACTATACCCTTTGGGTACTTGACACTTCTATCCGCAAGTTGTAAGGTGACGTGCGTCTCCTTACATTCTCCAAGTCCTAGTTTTTTGAAAATAGACAGAGGCATTAAATTTATACTTGCACCAGAATCTATAAGTACTTTATCAAAATTAAAATTACCAATAGTGCAAGGAATAGTAAAACTTCCCTGATCTCTTTGTTTTCTTGGCAAATTGGATAAATTCTTTTGTAAGATCATAGAACATTCTCCTATAAGCATCACTGGTTCATTTCCTTCAATCTTCCTCTTCTTTGTGAGTAAATCCTTCATGAACCTAGCATATGATGGCATCTGCTGAAGTGCCTCTGCAAAAGGAATGTTAATTTGCAATTTTTTAAAGACTTCTAAAAATTTAGCAAATTGTGAATCCAATTGTTGTTGCTTCAGCCTTCCTGGGAAAGGAATAGGAGGAACATATGCTTTCACTTTTGGTGAATTTTTCTTTGGCTCCTCTTCCTTTTGTTTCCCTTTATCTTTCCCCAGGTTAACCTCCTCTTCCTCAAGTTTCTTATCAATCAATTCCTTACCACTTCTTAACATAATAGCATTTACACCCATAGGATTTTGCTCAGTATTGCTAGGTAAAGACCCAGATGGTCTATTACTCAACTGTTGAGACATTTGACTAAGCTGATTTTCAAGATTCCTAATGGTGGCTTGTTGATTTTGCAACATTGTGTCAGTCTTTTGCATATAACTTATCATGAGTTCTTCCATTTTAGACTGACCTTGCTGAGAAGAGGTATTATGATTAGGATATTGTTGATGGGGAGTATTATGATTAGGACCTTGCTTTTGAAATCCAGGGGGTTTAAGTGCGTTGTTATCATTTCTCCATGAGAAATTTGGATGGTTACGCCACCCTGGATTGTAAGTGTTTGAATAGGGTCCTTGATTTCCTCTTTGGAAATTGTTGACAAAATTTACTTGCTCTCCATGGGATGAGGAGGAAAAGTTTCTTGATGGGCACTCAAGAGTTGAGTGTGGTCCTGAGCATAACTCACAACAAGAAAATTGATTAACATTGAAAGAAGGTGCAGAGGTGAGTTTACTTACCTGGGCGGTAAGAGCAGAAATCTGAGCTGTTAAGGTGTCCATATCATTGACAGATGCCACTCTAGACTTACCTCTTTCATGTTGCCAATTATGTGCACTAGAGGCCATTTCATCTATCAAAGCACTAGCCTCATCATATGTCTTACTCATTAATGCACCACCAGAAGCAGCATCTACCAGAGATCTCAATGTGTCATCTAAACTGAGATAGAATATCTCAATAAGGAGATTATCTGGTAATCCATGATGGGGGCATTTTCTAATTGCCTCCTTAAATCTTTCCCATGCTTCATAAAGTGATTCACCACTAAACTTACTGAAGTTTGTGATGTCATTTCTTAACCTAGCAGTTCTAGCTGGTGGAAAAAATCTCCTTAAAAATTTAGATGAGAGATCTACCCAAGTGGTTACAGAGTCTTGTGGCAATGAATTGTACCAAGCCCTAGCTTTTTCTCTAAGTGAAAATGGAAAAAGTTGTAGCCTAATTACATCATCAGATACATTATTCATTTTCACTGTATTACAATATTGAAGAAATACTGCAATATGCTCATCAGGACTCTCATTTGGATATCCTCCAAATTGATTTGATTGAACCATTTGAACGAGTGCTGGTTTTAACTCGAAATTATTAGCCTGAATTGTTGGTCTTCTAATTGCAGGACCTGAAACAACAGGTACCGTGTATTCTCGAAGTGCTCTACCAACACCCTGAATCTGATTGTTGTTATCATCTGCCATGTTCTCTTCTTCCTTTCTTCTCTGCTCTCTTCTAAGTTGTCGCAAGGTGCGTTCTATCTCAAGATTAATTGGTAGAAGTTCAGCACTTCTACTCTTGCGCATAAAAAGACCCTTAAAGAGAATGGAAAACGATCACACAATGATAAGAAAAATTAAATAAAAAAATAATTGTGCCTAAATTACCAACAGAATTACGAAATCTAATATCTATTAGTTCCCCGGCAACGGCGCCAAAAACTTGATACACTCAGAACATATATATAAAATGGGAGCGTAAATTGCAGCAAGTGCACTGGTCGTATCAAGTAATAAAGTGGTGAAAAGTAAGGTTGTCGATCCCTCGAGGAACCAATAGAGTACTAGATCTATGGCAATTCTTATCAATATCTAGGTGATTAAAAAGGGGTTTTGAAATGTCTAATCTAAAAATTTAACTTAAAGCAACAAGAAAAATTTTATGACGAATCTATCAATTATGAACAAGGGAAATTAGAATTCACCCTAGATTTGTTAATCAAATTGCTACCAAGTTATGTCAACTAGTGGTTATAAGGTTATTCAAGTGAGTTTAGAAAATCCTTTTTAGGGATGTTGACCTTAAATCAATTAGTCGGCTTCCGCGTCTCCAATTAACCAAGGAATCAAAATTATGTTCATACACCTCCCGATGCTACAAACAACTAATGCCCTAAATCAATTAACCCTAATCCCTTAGTGATTAATTAACAAGAAACATTGCATTGCACCCTCCATAAACTCTAATTAAACCAATTATCGCAACTCCCGTATTGATAATCAATCTAATTAAGAATTCCTAACAAATCCTAATCAATTCCCGTATCAAAAGGATTTCTAACAATTATAATCAAAGACTGATTATAATTGAAATCAAAGGAATTGCAATCATGAATAATCCTAATAATTCCTAATTACATAACATGGCTACAATTATCCTTTTAACATTCTAGAGTTTCATCCAATTTCCCACAAGGATGATTTAGAACATTATAGTATGAGTTGCATAAAAACAATTGAAATAAAGAGGTGCAATGGAATTCATATTAAACAACTAATAAATGGCATAAAAGAAAATAAAGTAAATGAAACAATGGTTATAATCTTCAAGAGCTTCAATCTTCAAAAATGACTCCTTGAATTCTTCAATTGAAAGCAAACTTCAACAAAATGACATTCTTCCTTCAAACTAAACTTTGGAAAAATCTAAAGTACCTAAGGAAATTCTAATGATTCAAAAGAAAGACAAATGATGCTAAAACAAAGAAGAAGAACAAAAGGATTCTAAACAAAAGAAAGGATGCTTAACAAAAGAAAGGATGCCTCCAAGGTTCACACAAGGGGTCTATTTATAGATCCAAAGAGGAGGGGGATAAGGTTGATCTGATGAGGATTTGAGTCAGCAAATTAATTAGGATACGATTTTGGAGAGATTCTCGCAATGGATATCCGGGAAGTAATGAAGGCCGGCTCAAGGCCGGCGGCCTTGAATGTAGGCCGGATTAAAGGCCGGCGGCTTTGCTTCTTTTTTAGGCCGGTTTAAAGGCCGGCTCAAGGCCGGCCCAAGGACGGCGGCCTTCTTTTTGAGGCCGGTTTAAAGGCCGGCTCAAGGCCGGCGGCCTTGAATGTAGGCCGGCCCAAGACGGCGGCCTTCAGTGCAATCCTTCGCTCACTTCTTCAATTTTGTGAAAAACTCCTCCAATTAACTTGTAATTTACCTTTTGGGTCCTCAAAACCTGTATTTTCACAATAAATACCATTAAGTATCATTTCTTTATATTTTCTTATAATATTAAAATAAATTTAATATAAGTCCAAAAGAAAATATAAGTATAATGTGATCTTATCAGATCAGGTGTAATAATTTTGATCTTAATAAGATAAGATAAAATAAGATAGGAGTTGAATTTTCAAAACTTAAAGGAGAGTTTGACTTCTCTTGGTGGCATCTTGGAGAAGGGACATAGCTGGTGGAGTTTTGCCTAGATTTTCTGTATTTTGTGTGTTATTGGGTAATTAAAGATGTAATATTGAATTGCAAATTTTTTTATTAAAATAGATTAAGATTTTGGGGTGGTTTTAAGCCTAACCGCTTAGAAGGCTTTAGAGTAAAGTTTAAGGTACTTCTAATTTTGATTTGGTTTTTCAATTGGGTTTATTATTAATTTGTGTTTATTTTTGCTAATCTATGTTTAGGATATTAATCCTTATGATTAGGATGAGATAGGATAGATTTGGGAAGAATTAGACTCAAGTCAATGCAAGGCTTCTTAAGTTGTCTAATTGTTTATCGAAAGTTAACTTAAGTCAAACTGGAGTAGACTTTAGTCAATCGAGTTCAGGTTTTTAAATATAATACTAAGCAATGTTTGGGGCTAAGTACCCATCCTATAGATGTAATTTGACAAATTTGAATTAACCTACTAGGTGAAATATCGAAAAAAAGATTAAACTTAAGTAGGGGCTTCAGGGGAAATTTATAGTTGCGGTTTTTTTAAATTTAACTTTTATAGAAAA
>JBBMOL010002084.1:0-28809 GCA_037954665.1 Laguncularia racemosa
CAAGCCACAAGAACCTTTGAAGGTTGGCTTTACTCGCGTCTGCACAGTTTGGTCCTCTGAAGGTTTGATCATGTAGCTATGATTCTCAAGGTTCTGTGATGGTTGTTTTATCTGTCTTTGCATCTCCTGGACCTCTGATGGCGACATAGGGTTCAATACTATACGTTTTCCATCTTTTTTGAACATATAGTTATTTCTATAACCATCATGTAATACCATCCCGTCATACAACCATGGTCAAACCAAGTAATATATGGGATGCGCAAAGAGGAAGAATATCACATTCAAGCTCATCATAGTACTTGTCCCCTATACTGAAGGGTACCCTAGGCCTTTGGGTTACACAAAGACCATCCTGATCATTCAACCAATGTAATGTATAGGGTTTGGGATGTGGGATAGTTTTCAAGTTTAAACTTCGATACTAATGATGCAGCTACAACATTAGTACAACTACCATCATCAATAATAATTGCGCACAAGTTTCCTTGTACCCTACAAGAAGTATGGAACAAGTTTTCTCTTTGTCCCTCATCAATGGTTTGAAAAGAAGTCATGTCCCGATGCAATATGTTAGCATAATGAAACATTTCACTAGACATGATTGTACTCAAATCCAACAATATAATAATTATCTTCACACTTCCAAGGTTCAAGTACACAACCAAACCACAAATGAAGTACACTCAACTACTTTCAAGTAGATAGAATTAAATTCAACAACAAGTGTTTAAGTAACTAGTTCAATTACTTTTACACTTTAATGATTTGTTTGAATTTTAAATTCCACTACTTAACCTTCCTTTCCTGCTAAATTTTTACACCCACAATGAGTCTTAATGTGCAGCACCTTACACTACACACAACTCCACAAATTTACACCACCTCACACACCTCACTCTTACACGGTGCAACCAATTCACTACAACACTACTACACGTTGTAACCTTTTTTTTTTTTAAAACACTCTTACACCACCACACATACATACAATCACGGTGCACACACTTCACCACAAACACCAATTCAACATGTTGCAACACCTTCACTCACATACTCATTACGCCACACACAAAATACCCTTCACTAATTTTACAAAAACCCCAAACTCACACACATATACCTTTTATACACTTGCAAACATTGATAAGTCGCAAATACCCTTATCTAGAGTAATGAAATTGTGCCTTATTGTTGAATTGTTAGATGATTTGTTGAAGAAAAGGATGCTTAATGGAATGAATGTTAATTTCAGGATCTTCTAGAGTTTTTGGAGTTAAGGGAAGGAGTTTTGAAGAGTCGATCAAGTTTGGAACGAATTGGATACAATACATGAGAAGAAAAAAAATTCAGGAAAGTACACAAGCGAGATATACCCCATGTACTTTGCTTGTGTATATTGAAGTGGATGTTTGGAAAGTACACGAGCACAGTACACGCCCATGTACTTTGCTTGTGTATCTATGTTTTGCAGCTGTTCAACGATGTTTCAAATACACGACCAATGTACACTCCCATGTACTTGCTCGTGTATATTCAACATAAGGACACTTGGAAGCAAGCATGAGATACACAAACGAGATTTCACTACTCGTGTATCCGCTCGTGTATGTATCCAACCCGAGTACATGTATAAATAGACCGTTAGTTGCCCTAGAACAGAGGTTACGAATTTTTTATTTGCTCTGACTCTCATAACAGCAAGGAAAGAAGATTCTGTCAAATTCCAAAGGAGATTGAAGACCCACGAAGAAGAAGATTCTATCTTTAAAGGTTGTGACTATGAATTTTATTTATTCTTTTTAGTAATTGTATTTCTTTTGTCCAATTTATGGAGGAGTAGACTCTAAATCTAGATTTTATTCGAAACTTCTCTGTCTGTGATGAAGATTTGGTTTTTAATGTGAAGTTGTTGGCTTTCTTATGATTAATTGCATGCCCTTCAATTGTTCCTTAGATTCATAGATTCGGAATATGAATTTATGCATGATATCATATTAGTTAATTGAGAAATTGCTCTTAATGATTAGATTTAATGCAATTAATGAGATTCGATTGTTCTTCTAGAGATAGGAAACAAGAGTCTTCTGTTTACATCGACTATGCTGATGCGAATTCATGTGCTTTATTTCAATTCTAGGGTTTCTATTAAACTAAGGGGAGATCCTATTTGATAAATCTAGGATTAGATAGGTTAATATCCTTGAGAAAGTAGTTAACTTGACTAGAGAATTCGACATTATAAGAAGTCAATTACGCCAATCTTCATAAATCTAATGAATTACATGATAGAGAAGGAGTAGAATAAGATCTAGGTTGCTTTTGTTAATTGATAAATCTTCTGAACCATTGTTGTTAGTGAGTTATTAGTTTTAAGATTAGAGTAATTAAGTTTCAACCAACATATTTAAGCGGTGGTTAGATAATAGGAACGGAGTTAGTACTAGTAGTTGGTGTATCTCTGAGGGACGACCTTGTGCTTACTCGCTATATTACGCTACGATAGGTGCGCTTGCCTATTGCTTCGTAGTAAGATTAAGAACAAGAATTCAATTTATTAAAACTACGATTGGCAACGATCAAGTTTTTGGCGCCGTTGCCGGGGATACGCCAATATTAGAAACACTTTTTACTTATTAATTTAACCAATTTATTTCTTTCTTATCTTTTTTTCCCTTTTCTTCCTGAGAATTTAAAGCTCATAATTGATTTGTATTACGTTTACAGTGCACGACTAGAAGTCGCTCCAAGGAACTTGCTGTTTTTAATCCTGAGCCAGAGAAAATTATTCGTCGTTATCAGAAAAAGCAACCATCAACTGAGTCAACATCATTTGGTTTTCAAGGAGAATCACTAAAGGAAGAAATGGCTGATCAAGTCAATAATCGTGCTCAAGAGCTGAATCAAGGAAATGTTGTTGTGGATCCCCCAAATCATCAACTGGTTGATAATAGAGATGGTCGAGTTAATGAGCCACCTAGAACCAATTCTGATTTTGCCAGGCTAAACTTGATAGGCGTTAGCTCTAGCATAGTCCGTCCTCGAGTGGAGGCAAATAATTTGAACTTAAGCCTACCGTGATTCAGATGGTGCAGCAATATACTCAATTTGATGGTCTACAGGATGAAGATCCAAATGCGCATATCCAACTCTTTCTGGAGATATGCGATACCTTCAAATTTAATGGAGTTAGTGATGATGCGATCCGCCTCAGGCTCTTCCCATTCTCTTTGAAGGGCAAGGCTAAGTAGTGGCTGAATTCTTTAGCGAGGAACTCCATTACTACATGGCAAGGTCTGATTAAGAAGTTTATGTACAAATTCTTCCCTCCTTCAAAGACTGCTAAACTTCCAGCTGAGATTCAATCTTATCATCAGTATGACATGGAGACATTGTATGAAAACTGGGAGAGATTCAAGGACTCCTCACTTCACTCTACCATTTACACGACCATTCTCCATTCGTGTATTTGACCCACTCACTCCCACTTTACTCCTCCATACCGTGGTTGTTCTTTCCACACCAGAAATTTCTTCCGTTTCAAGGATTCAAGGTAAGTAAGTTTTTCTTCTTCTTCTTCAATACTTATTGCAATACGGTTGCTGCTCGGTTTTCTTTTACGACTACCATACATGCTTACATCTATGATGATGGTATGATGAGTGATTTCGCATTTTGGAAGTCGATTGTTGATAGATCTGTAGACATTTTGAACTCACGTGAATGCATGTATGATTGATGTCATGAGTGGCTGCCAAACAAGTGAATCGACAGTTAGGGTTTAAACATGAATATTTGGGACTTGATTTTGTGGGTTTCTGGAACAATGTTGTTGTGTTTCTTTTCCGATCTTCTTCTTAGAAACCAAGTTATGAGGCCATTTTTTTTATGATCACTAAACTATCGCACCTAGCTTCTTAGAATCAAAATTCGAACTTTATGTTTATGATGCTTTGGGTGTATTGTAGTTACATTTTTGGCCTTCAGGAAGGTAGATTGATATATACTAAAGCCACAAGTCCTGATTTTGAGCGTTCCTTTGGTAATTTGTGCATGTATTAGATGGGTAGATACACAATAGGTACACGATCGTGTACCTTAGTTGTGTATCTCAACTGTGCTATCTTCCTCCTTGTTTTGGAAACCCAATGCAAGTCCTATCATTTTCTTTGTGTAATTAAAAGAACCTAACCTATTTTGAGACCATTGTGATTGATTCAGATGGTAAAAAAGACTTGTGCATTTAAACCAAAGTTTACCAAGGAAGAAGACCCCCCCTGAAGAGGAAGGGGGAGGTGTATTCATCCTGATGCATTCTGCTAGCTTGCAATTGGTCCATCACCTGTTTTAATCCCGGGAAGTCTCAGTTCCTTTTTCTTTTTATTTTTTCTTTTTATCTCTTTATTTCTCATTAAACGTTCTTGAAATGATAAAGACATTGGGGACAATGTCCATCTAAGTGTGGGGAAGGGGATACTAAAGAAATTTGATAAGGTTGTGCTGATTGTATGAGTCATTAAAAAAATTTCCCCTAATTTTTGTTTTTCTCTTTTTTCTTGAAATCGAATTTTGAAATCAGGGATTGCAAATTACATAGTATTTCTAGCATTTAGTGAATGAATTCCTCTAAAAGAGTGTTGTGCATGTCCCTTTGTCTTCTTTGGAACATTGATACTTAGTCAAAGTTTATGGGGATAAAAATTGTTGTGAAACTCAAAGATCTTGAAGCCATTTAATCTTTCATGAAAGGGAAAAATGAAATGATTCTTTGGTGATCCTTCTTAGAAGATCTCTTTAAAGTAATAATTTAATGAAAGCATTTTATACTTGAAAAATAAAGGATTGGTTAGTATGGGCAGGCTTGGTCCCTCAAAGAGCGAAGTTTGACTCCGCTACTAAACTAGTCAAAAAAATTTAAGTTAAAGGTAATAGAGGTTCGATGGGGTTCCTTTAAAACCTGGTCACCTAAGGCGTCTGGCCGGGGATCGGCCGACGGAGGAAATTACCGTAAAAAAAAATGAATACCATAAAGGCAAAAGTTGAGAGGGTCTTGTAACCGAGCAATTAAGCCCACAGAACGCCCTCAAATTGAGGGGATAACGTTCGTTAACTTGGGTGACGAGCCTAGGATTATCAGTGAAACCGTTCGTTACAGGGTTGCAAGATCCTAAAAAAAAAAAAAAAGGGGGTGAAACCAGTGAACTATTACAAAGAATAAAATCTTTGAAGAGATCAAACCAAAAAGGAGGAGGAATCCAGGGGAAACAAGAAAAGCAAGTATTCATTATTGATTGCTTTACTAAAGAGAGATAATTGAGAAGATTATAGAAATCTTTAGTGGGGGGTTGAAATGTACCACCCTTTCCTTTTGCTCTAATTGATCTTGTGTCTAATTTTGATCATGAAAGCCATTGTTAAATGACAAGGGTAAAGATTGGTCTACTCTGATTAAAACCTAGAAATTTGACTAAAGTATCTTTGTTACAAATACTTTCATGATAAGGTGAGAAGCACACTCATTAGATTGAGGGATTGCATTGAGCTTTAAAGATTAAAATTCATAAATGGCCCAATGTCTGAGTAGTATTATTTGGTACGAAATCATGATTAAGAGAAGTTTGATTAATGTTTTATTTTGCTTGAAGGACAAGCAAAGACTTAAGTGGGGGGGAAGTTTGATAAGTTCGCAAAATTACCCTTTATCTAAGTAATGAAATTGTGCTTTATTTTTAAATTTTAGATGATTTTGTTGAAGAAAAAGGGTGCTTTTTGGAATGAAAAAGTTAATTTCAGGACTTCTAGAGTATTTTGGAGCTAAGGGAAGGAGTTTTAAAAAAATCGGGTCAAGTTTGGGAAAAATTGGATACAATAATGGAAGAAAAAAATTCGGAAAGTACACAAAGGGGAAAAAACGCCCCCTGTACTTTGCTTGTGTAAAAAGTGGGTGTTGGGGAAAATACACGAAAAAGTACAAAACCCCCATTTACTTTGCTTTTTGTTCTAAGTTTTGCTGCTGTTAAGATGTTTCCCCAAAAACACGACCAATGACCTCCCATTTACTTGCCGTGTATTTCACAAAAGGGCACTTTTGGAAGCAAGCATGAGAACACACGAGTACAACTCTGGGATCCGCTCGTGTATGTTCCAACCGGGGACATGTATAAATAGACCGTTAGTTGCCCTAGAACAGAGGTTACGAATTTTTTATTTGCTCTGACTCTCATAAACAGCAAGGGAAAGAAGATTCTATCAATTCCAAAGGAGATTGAAGACCCACGAAGAAGAAGATTCTATCTTTAAGGGTTGTGACTATGAATTTTATTTATTCTTCCAGTAATTGTATTTCTTTTGTCCAATTTATGGAGGAGTAGACTCTAAATCTAGATTTTATTCGAAACTTCTCTGTCATGTGATGAAGATTTGGTTTTTAATGCGAAGTTGTTGGCTTTCTTATGATTAATTGCATGCCCTTCAATTGTTCCTTAGATTCATAGATTCGGAATATGAATTTATGCATGATATCATATTAGTTAATTGAGAAATTGCTCTTATGATTAGATTTAATGCAATTAATGAGATTCGATTGTTCTTCTAGAGATAGGAAACAAGAGTCTTCAATTTACATCGACTATTGTTGATGCGAATTCATGTGCTTTATGCAATTCTAGGTTGCTATTAACTAAGGAGAGATCCTATTTGATAAATCTAGGATTAGATAGGTTAATATACTTGAGAAAGTAGTTAACTTGACTAGAGAGTTCGACAGTATAAGAAGTCAATTACGCCAATCTTCATAAATCTAATGAATTACATGATAGAGAAGGAGTAGAATAAGATCTAGGTTGCTTTTGTTAATTGATAAATCTTCTGAACCATTGTTGTTAGTGAGTTATTAGTTTTAAGATTAGAGTAATTAAGTTTCAACCAACATATTTAAGCGGCGGTTAGATAATAGGAACAGAGTTAGTACTAGTAGTTGGTGTATCTCTGAGGGACGACCTTGTTCTTACTCGCTATATTACGCTACGATAGGTGCGCTTGCTATTGCTTCGTAGTAAGATTAAAACAAGAATTCAATTTATTAAAATTACGATTGGCAATGATCAAGCATACACATACACACTCTTCCACACTTGTATTTCTCCACTTTCTATACAAGTTTCAAACCGTAACTCACAACAAAAGGCAGCTTAAATTCAAATTCAAAATGAGATCATTAATTGCAATATTCCACAAATGGTAAGGAGCCACTTTCAAATTCAAATGAACACACAATTAAACAATGACTTAATGTGTGTTTTGAAATTCAAATTGCTTCCTTAACGCACACCTCAAATCTAGAAATCTCAATTGCCACTCAAATCCGAAAATAAATGTACACAACACACATCCTCTTCACCAATTGAACACTACATTAATCCTTCACAATTTGCTTCAAAATTTACTACACATTCATAGCCAAATACCAAGGAATCCAAGAGTGTTTAAATCTCCAAATGTTCAACCGCTAATCAACAAGATACAATTCAACAACTCAACAAAAAAAAATCAAGTTTCACGCTAACAATTTTCGGATCAAGGTGCTACTCAACAAACCCCTAATTTTCGAATTCAAGTTGCAAAAATCCCTTCTCACAAACCTCAAGCTCTGATACCAAAAAGATGATGTGCCTAAATCCAAGATTAAGCACATACAAAAACCAATTTGAAAGACAAAGAAACAATGTTAATCAAACTAGTCTCAATCACATGAACAATGGTGTCAAATCTCAAGTTTATAACCAATTCTTCCAATGAGGATGTGATAAATCTTAAGTATCCAAATTAGATTGCTCTGATACCAAAAAAGATGATGTGCCTAAACCTACTTGGAAGCACAATCAAAAGACTCAAGAAAACAATCTCAAAGCAATCACAAAAACTGATTCCAAAAGGGTGAAATTGCGTGATCCCTAGTGAAGGTGCAATGAAATCCAAGTACTCAATGATGCAAATATGATACCACAATAATAATCTCTTCTAACATCCACACTAATCACATATACATGAATAATTCACAATCTCAAATAATTCTTCAATTCTAGAACCCCTTTCCAAGTGATAATCAAGTTTCAAGAAGTAATCTTAAAGGAAGAACTGAATTTAAATGCAAAGTATCTCAATTAAGCACAGGAATTAAAAAAATAATAGGAAGCAAATCTGTCCAAGAACTATCTCAATTCACCCCTAGATATGACACACTAGAGAAGAAAAGAAATCACAACAAATTGAAATTGATATTACTCACAATTTCAAGGTGTTGCACTCGCCACAATTTCAACTCTGAGGATTGAAATTGATAAGAGTCTAATGACAATTAGGAAACCCTAATCCTCACATGAAATGTACTCTCAAATTTGTAAAAATTAGCCTACTCAAACCCTCTCTTAAGGAAGTATTTATACTTACTACTCCTAGGGTTAAAAAGTGGTCAAAATTACAAGTTTGCCACTTTTAAGGTGGCTAGCCCTAAATGAAATTACAAGGAAATAAAAGTGTCCCAAAACCAAATACAACTAAAATAGTTCATAAAATTAGAAATATATAAAATAAATGGTCTTCAAGATGCCGGTCTTCTATAGGATCCATCAGCCTAGCTGATCGCCGGTTCAGGTCGGTCCATGGATAACCCATAAGTTGAGTCTAAGGGAGTTTGTCCATTGCCCTATAAAAATATGATAAGTGTGCCTGTTGGAAAAAAAACAATACAAGAATAATAGAAAAGAGGTTAATATATAAATAATTCTGGGGTCGATCTGCTCAAAATGGGCCCTCATCGCCAAAATTCGAATTCCTTTAGTTCTCGCCCTAATGATAGGTCTTGTCGGATTTTGATTCCTATCATGTAGGTGTTTCTAAACCCATCATGTAACACCTGCTGATCAAACAACTAGGGTCTACTCAACAGCAAATGGAATGCATGCATAGGAATTTACATCACATAGGATCTCATTGTGATATTTCTACCCAACACTCATAGGCACCTTCGCCCTTAGCGTAACATAACATACTGCCTCGATTATCTAACCAATGCAAGTTATAAGGGCTAGGATTGTGGGCTAGTAGAAAAATGTAATTTTTCTACCAGTGTGGCAGATATAACATTCGTGTAACTACCACTATCAATGATGAGTACACAAAGGTTACCTCTGCTCTTACAAGTGGTGTGAATATGTTCTCCCTCTAAATATCTCTAGCATTGGGAGATATAGTTAGAGCCCTACGTAACACATTAATAGGTAGATAATGTTCACCTGTACGCTCCTCATGTGTTTCTACAGTTTGGTCATCATAATATTCCTGCAGTGCTATTGGTAAATCTGTAGGCTCAGTTTGTTCCTCGTCAATCTCAACATCTTCCCCTATGCTCTCCATAACAGTCATCACCCTCTTATTTGGACACTGTGCTGCCATATGCTCGAATCCCATGCATTGAAAGCATTTGATCTGGTGTGCTTTTCCACTAGTAGATTCGGGAACAGTCTGCCTAACATCAGTACTATTACCTCTTTACCCTTCCTAGCGGGTATATTTTTCTTTAGCAGTGTTTGGGGTAGTTTTGTCCATTGCTCTCACGGCCTCACCTACCGCCTTTGTTCCCCTTGATCGACTGTCAGCTGCTATGGGTTTGGTTTATAGTACTGGACCTATCCCTCAAAGCCCTGAACAAGTTGGACCTCCTTTGCCTTTCCACTTTCAAGGCCAACTGAATAGCCTCATCAAGTGTACTATAGCGCTGTAGTTCAAACACACATGCTATTTAAAAAAATTTGGCGAAAAAAATTAAAGGGCCAAATTTTAAAGGCCGGCCCCCAAACTTGGGCTGGAAACCAAAAGGGGGGCCTTCATTTTGGGTTGGCACTAAAACCCCGGCGACCTTCTTTTTAGGCCGGGCTCAAAGGGCCGGGCGGCCTTGAAGGAACCCGGCCGCCCTTTTATTCAACTGGTTAAAGGGCGGGCCGGGAATTCGCCTTGGGGTCCTCCCCACGCCAAATGTCCTCTTTTTTTTGGTGCTCGTATTTTTAACTCGGGGAATGTTTTCTTTTCCCCCATGTTGAAAATGATTTTGGGAACCTTTCCAAATCGTATTGTTACCCCGCTGGGCCACATAAACAGACTCCCCCCTTTTCCCTTAGGCTTCTTAAGGAAATCAGTCTTGTGTGTTTTTATTTTCATTGGGCCCAAATAGGAAGAAGGTTGTAGTCTTGTCCGTTGCTAAATGGTATACCCATTGGTGTATCCATCATATTTGGGCTCTGAGGTCATACTACCAAGGTTTTTCCAAAGGGGATCAAATGTGTAGTTTTTAATGGGAGCTACATCACAAACAATTTCTTTATATAACCCCCCCCAAAAAGAAAGGGAAACCACAAAACCTGTTTGTGTACATGAACAATCCCTTTTAAAAACTCAACCAATGAATGCAAAAGGTCTTGGAGCTGCTCCACCTGCAAACCCCAACTTAGAAAACCCCGTTTGCTGAAGCAACTTTAAGTGCAACTGGCCTTTTTCAAACCACAATCAAATAATTTTTCCTTGCCCCAAATGCCCCGGGATAGGGGAAAAAATTGGGCCCTCTGATTAGAAAAAATTTTTAAAAAACCCTGCTGAACCAAAGCATATCTCCCCCTTTTATTTTGGATTTTTTCCGCTTTTAATTTTTCTTAAATCTTCCCCCCCCTTAAAAATGCCTCATTCCCTTTTTCCTTTTTTTCTTCTTCCCCCAATTTTCTCAACTTTTTCCCCCTTTTTAAAAATGAACCTTTTAAAACCCTTTTTTATTAGGCCCATTTTTAAAAAAGAAAGAAATTAGGGCCAAAGGGTCCTAAACACTTAAAACTTTTTTGATACTCTTTTCCTCTTTTGTTGTTTTTGGGTTAAAACAACCCCCACAAACCCAAAAACCTTTGTTTTTTTTTTTTCCCTTTTTTTCCCCCTTTCCTTTCCTTTTTTTTCCCTTTTTTGGGCCCATCATCTGATTTAGGGTTTTGAAATAAATTTCAAATCCCGCCAAGGGCTAAAGCCGCCTTTTCCCCCGCGGGCTAATTTAATCACATCCTCAAGAGTCTGATAATGTTTGGATTTCCCATTTTAAAATTGGAATGCCAACTTCAACCTATTGATGAAACAGTTTAAGGGAAATTCATCTGATTTTTCCCTGATATAAAAATTTTGCCACAAATTTCCCTCAAACTCCCTTCACATACCTTCTTTTCCCTTTCTTCCCCTTTGCCTAAAAAGGTTTGCAATTTCCCATCAGCACTCCTTTTATAGTAGTCTGGGCACAAAATCTCTTCCATAAAAAATTTTTTAAAAATTCAAAGCCCAAACGCACTTTTTTCCTTTTCATCACCCCCCAAACGTCCCCAATTTTAAATTCACCCCCAACCACAAACAAAGAAATTTTCAAAAAATGCAAAAATGCCATTTTTCCAAATTTTTTTCTTTTGGCGCCCCATCCCCACCCCATAAAAAACAAACACCTTCTTAACCCATGGAAAACCCATCAAAAGGAATTCCTCGGGTTTACAACTACCGGGTGAAAGGGGAATTTTAAAGCTTGATTTTTTTAAATCCCCTTACGCCTGTCAACATTGCTTCCTCCCTACTCCCCCCACTACTAGAAATCAGTTTAAACTACTAGAGTGTCCCCTTTCTAATTCTTGCACCACTATGGCTTTTTCGACCCCTAACCCCAATCTCTCCATAATCAATAAAGATTTTTTTGGTTTTTGATTGAACTAAACCCCTAGTCACAACCTCACCCCCTTTATCAGCATCATTTCTATTGTTGTTGTTATAAACACTTCCCTTTTTCACGACATCTCTCCCCCTTCAATAGTCAGCAATAAAAATTTTTAAACCTAAAACCCCTAATCTAAACAATACCCCCAAACACCAATTCAAAAGAAATTTCCCAACACCCCCCCCAAACCTGAATTCAGCAAAAACCCCCAAATTTAACAAAAGCCCAATCACCCATTTTCCCCAGCAAATAAAATTTCACAAAATAAATTTCCAAATTTCCCCCAACCAACACCTTTAATTTAAAATTAAAACAAAAATTTGAGTTGAGATTCAAAAACCTTACCAAAATTTAACCCACGATCGGGTCGAACCCAAACCTTCGCTTCTGATCCCAAAAATGAAAAGGGATTCGGATTTGAATTCCTTCAAAAAAAACAAACGTCAACAACAATCAAATAACAAAAAATTTTTTTTTTTTTCCCGGATTTTGGAAAATAAGGGAAAAAAATTTCAAAGATAGGGTTTAAAATTATCAATCTATAGATGTCAAATTGAAAAAAATTAAACGGTTTCGCAATAAAAATCAAAGAACGATAGAGACCATTTTCTATAAAATCAATAATAAATCGAATGGGTTTTGATTGGATTCCTAACTGATACAACCAGGGCCAACGTGTGCAAACCCAAAACCAATACTTCAAAAATTTTCGCTACCTAAAGGATGCCAAACACACCCCCAAGGGGAAAAACCGTGACCCTTTATCTATAAGAAGGACAAAAACCCCCTTTGGTATAATATAAGTGCCACAATTGGGATAAAGACCGATTAAAAAAGGGGGATGAATGCCACAAAATAAAATCTGATAAGTTCTAATTATTTTCTTTTAAAAAGAACCAAAAAGGGGAAAATTTTCCCCCTAAAAAGGTGTTTTCAAATTTTCAATTTTGGTATATTCTATTTTCTAACCCTAGGGGGCTTGATATTAGGGTTTAAAAATTTTCATAACAATAAAGCCCAAAATGCCCATAATTTAAATAATTGGTAAAAATCAACAAATCAAACTTTGAAAGGCCAGCGGGTAGACATAAGGGCCGGGGGCCTTTGGGACCCGGGCCTTGAATCGGTTTTTGAAAAAACATACCGGCTTTAAAAGAGATTTAACACGACCGTGAACTTCTAGCCGTTATCTTTCTGGGGAAATCTTGCAAAATGTAAAACGCCCGGGTTTTAATTCTGCATGTATCTTTCTTTTGGAAATTTTGACAACATAAAAAACACCCTTTCCTTTTTAACCGTGTAAACGACCGGAAAATAATCCTGTGTAACCTCCAACTAAAAACACCCCCCGTCCTTTTAAAAGACATGCCCCCCTTAAAAACCCCTTATCCTTTAAAAACTTGTACAAAAAGCAAGGGAAAATTCCCCCCTGGGTTTTTTTCCAAAATCCATTCCACCTTCCCAATATTGTTTCCAACCCCCCTTTCCCCCCGGTTTTTCAGGGAAACATCCTTTATCAACCCGTTAATTTTGCTTCCTTTGAATCTTTCGCTCAAATTTCTTGTAATTTTCCAAAGGTGGCACTTCAAGAAAAATCCACCTTTCCCTCTACGGGGTTTGGGTTTCCCACCATGGATCTCTTTCTTTCCCTCCTCTTGAAAAGGTTTTGTCCCAAAATAAACGCCTCATAAAAAGGGCCCAAAAAACAGAACCCTTTAAAATGTGGGCACTTAAACTTAAAACTCCCCTTTTAGTAAATCTATCTTTATGCTTTTTCATTTAGGGCGCCCCCAAAAAGAATTTGAAAGGGTCCATCGCCTCTAGGAAGCAGTTTAGATCAAAGCTGCACGGAAAAAAACCCGCCTTTGCGCATGTAAAACCCAAACCCCATTCCCCCCAAGGTTCAAAAATACTTGCCCAAAAAACCTTTTTGGTTTTTTCCACATATTTTGCTTTTTTGGTTTTTTTCCCGCTAAAATTTTACCCTTTTCCTTCTAAAGGGTTTTGGGGTTTAAAAAAATTCTGCTTTTTTTCTTTTTTTGGCCATTTTTTTAGTTTAAAAATACTTAAAATTTAGGAAAAAAGGTAATAAACCCAAAAGGGATTTATTGGAAAAAACCATACAAAAAATTTAAAAAGGGAGTAAATTTAGTACAGAATGGGGGGTACGGTTTTTATGGGAAAATTTTTCAACAGGGCGGCAAAAAATTTCCTCCCAAACTTTTAATTTTTCGTTTTAAAAATAAAAAAAAAAAAACAAGCCCCCTCAACAAAGTAGAAAATTTTTTCGTTTTCCCTACCCCAGTTTTTGACCATTCAGTCTTGGATGACAAGTAAAAAGAAAAAAAATTTAAATTTTTAGTTCCTAACTTAGCCCATAAGGTCTTCCAGAAGTAGCTCAAGAACTTAACATCTCTATCCGATACAATTGTTCTAGGCATACCATGTAATCTCACAACTTCCTGAAAGAACAAATTAGCAATATTTCAAGCATCATCCATTTTGTGACAAGGAATGGAATGTGCCATCTTAGAAAATCTATCCACAACTACAAAAATAGAATCTCGACCATGTCTAGACCTGGGTAATCCAAACACAAAATCCATAGAAATAACTACCCAAGGCTCATGAGGAATGGGAAGTGGGTATAAAGCCCTTGAGGTTGGACTCTAGAATTTGCTTGCTTACACGTGACACATCGCTCACAAATCCTCTCAACATCTCGTTTCATGTGAGGCCAATAAAATGTTCCTGCAATACCCTTAAGGTTTTAGCTACTCCAAAATGTCCCATTAAACCTCCTCCATGAGACTCCCTCACTAATAATTCTCTTAAAGAACAAATTGGAATGCATAGTTTACTCTCCCTAAACAAGAATCCTTCATGTTTATAAAATTTACCATGCCCACTCTTCTCACAATGCACATACTCCTCACAAAAATCTCGATCAGTAGCATACAAGTCCTTAATGTGCTCAAAAAACCAAGCAGTCTAGAACTAAGAGTAGAGATAAGAGCATACCTTCTAGAAAGTGCATCAGCAACGACATTCTCTTTACCTTGCTTGTAGTGGATGACATAGGGAAATGTTTCAATTAACTCCACCCAACAAGCATGCCTTTTGTTCAGCTCGTGTTACCCCTTCAAGTACTTCAAAGATTCATGATCAGTGTGGATCAGGAACTCTTTTGGCCAAAGATAGTGTTGCCAAGTCTCCAAGGCTCGAACCAATGCAAATAACTCCTTGTCATAAGTAGGGTAGTTCAAGGTTGCCTCACTTAGCTTCTTGATCCACGCAAAAGAGATATAAAATGAACGTGAATAAATACCGGCAAGTGTACCAGATCGGATCAAGTAATATAGTGAGAGAAGAGTGTCGAACCACGAAGATTGATTAAGTAATAGACCTTTATCAATTTCTACTATTATTTAGGTTTAAAGGGTATTTGATGAGAATTGAATGAATTATACTAAATGCTTAAAAAGAGAATTGTGTTTGAAAAATGATGAATTGATGGTGGGAAATAGAATCCACCCTAATTCTACTAATCATATTGCCTTCATGTTATAATAACTCATAACAATAGGGTTTTTCACAAAAAATTAAAAAAACCTTAACCCTTTATAAAAGTTTTAAAGTAATTTACCTAAATTTTAATTTAATACCCCCGCTAATTAAAATAAAATGAGGATTCTAATTACAATCAAAATTTCCCCCAAATTATAGATTGCCTAATATCTTTAAAATAATTTCTCCTAATCTCTTAGTGAAAAATTAATAAAAATATTCAGAAACATTAGGTAAATTTCAAAAAAATTTAAATAACCGCTTTCACATAAATTATTAAACTTATTTGGGAATTCTTGATAAAACCTAAATTTCTCTTTTAGTCATTTACTTCCTATGCATTGATTTCAATTACAAAATGAAATTCATAGCGGGACTTTTTAAATAAAATTCCGTATACTTTTTTCCATAACAAATACAATGCTTTTTATTTGAATTATGGCTTCATCATTTTCCCCCACAAGGGAATTTAGAACATTAAGTATGTTTTGCATAAAAAAAATTTGAAATAAAGGGGTGAATAAAAATTTCAAAATTAAACAACAAGAATAAACTAATAAATGCATAAAAGAAAATAAAGTAAATCAAACAATTGCTATAATTTTCAAGTGTTTGTAGAACTCAATTTTCCCAAAATGATTCCTCAATTCTTAAATTGAAAGCAAATTTCCCAGCAAAATAACATTTTTTTCTTCAAACAAAATTTTGGGAATAACATGAAAAAAGGGAAATTTAAAGAGAATGAAAATCCAAATTTCCCCAAAAAATTTCAAATGATTCAAAAGAAAGACAAATATGCAAAACAAAGAAAAAAACCCAAAGGAGCTAAACAAAAGGGATGCTTCCAAGGTTCACACAAGGGGCCATTTATAGATCCAAAAAAGGAGAAAAGGTTGATCTGAGGGGATTAAGTCAGCAAATTAATTAAGATAAAATTTTGGAGAGTTTTTTCGAAATGGATATTCGGGAAATGTGGGCTGGCAAGCCACTAAAGGCCTTGAATGTAGCTGGCTTAAGGCCACGCTTAATTTTTTTTTGAGGCCGGTTTAATGTAGGCCGCCAAGGCCACCTAAGCCGGGCGGCCTTCAATTTAAATCCTCCGTTGCTTCTTCAATTTGTGACAAACCCTCCAATTAATTTGTAAAATAATTTTTGGGTCCCAAAACCCCTGAATTTTCACAATAAACACCTTTAAAAAACATTTTTAATTTTCTTATATTATTAAATAAATTTAATAAAAATCCAAAAGAAAATTTAATAAATGTGATCTTATCAACCCCCCCCCTTTAAACTTTGCTTGCCCTCAACAAAAAAATTTGATTTAAACAAGAGAAATCCCATTGAACTTCTGGGCCCATTGTTCGACCATACTGAAATTTGTAACTAGAAAAACAGTTGAAATTTATAGTTAAATCTAAATAAAACAATTTTTAATCCATATTTAAAAAAAAAAACAATACTATTCCAAAAGGGAAAAACATTCTTTTAAATTCATTGGTTTTTAGCAATTTTAATCTCCCTCAATTTTACTTCTCTAAACAAGATAACAAGAAGGAAAGCAAGGGTATCCTTTTTCCTAAATTTTCCCCCCTTTTTTTTTTTAATTTATTGCCTTAATTGACACGGAGGAGCTTCACTCTTCAGGGACTAAAGTTCGCCCATGCCCAACTTGGCTTTCATTAAGGTACTAAATTTTTCCCTTTTTCCCCCCCCTTCTCTTATTGTGATTCATTGAGTCGGCACATTTTGGGGGCCATCCCCTAAGTGACAGTTTTAAAGGACCCCTACGAACTCTCCTCACACAACTTTTTAAGATTGAATACATAACTCCTTCCTGAGTTATTGGATAAAGACTCTTTTTTTTTTTTTAATTTAAAGGGATCACTAAGAAAAAAATTTCCTTTTACCTCTTTCACTAGGTGTTAAGGTATTCTTAAAGAAATTCAAGAAGTTTTTATCCCAACCAAATTTTCCTTGAAGTAAACTTGCTTGTTTTTTTCAACTTAAGGACTAAATCTAAGTTTAAAGGCTAAACATAGGGAAACCCCGTCTCAAATTTTACAATTAAATTTTAACTATAAAAATTATCACAACAGGGGCGATTAGGGCACCAATCAAATCAATTTCGGGTTTTTCATTGATATAAACATTTAAAGGGACATAAAAAAGCATGGGACTTGTAAACTCATGATGTGTCAATCATTAACTTCTACATTATAACCCTTTCCCCCCACCTTAAATTGGACAATGTCCCTCATTGTTCCTAAAAGCACAAAATTAAAGGAAAAGAATGTAAGCATAAATTGAAATACTGTACTTCCCGGGTGTAAAATTTTTCATTAGGAAGAAAATTCCCCCCCAAAATGCCAATCATCCTTGAGTGTTTAAATAAACCGCGGCTCTTTAACGAAATTAGAACACTAGGTATATACTTTTGACATGGCTACCTCCCTGAAGCGCTTAGTTTAAGTCCTAGCCCAATTTTTTTCCATTTTCAATTCTCAATCTCCAAAACTACATTGTGGCATTTCTACAAAATTTTCCCCTTCATAGAAGTTTGAGAAGAAACCGTTTACCTTGAAATACGGTTTTTCTGCCTAAAACTAAATTTGCACCAAAAGGGAAACACATTAATAATTTCAAATTCCAACCATCTGTTTTTCAACTTACCGGGGAACAACTCAACGAGATTGTCAATAAACCTTGACCAGGCAAGAACCCGCGAAATTTTCTTATCATCCATTGCTTTGCTCCTCCTTGTAAATTCTCGCATTTTAATATCTTCCCTCTCACCCGGGCCATTTGTTTCAATTGGGAAACCCCTTTTCACCGCACTTGCAACTCAAAGTTAAGGTTTTTAGGGGCCCTATCCTTTCCCAAACTCTACGGGAGGTACATGATTTAACCAAAAACAATCTTTTGGGGGGACTTTCCCCAATGGGTTTTTTTAAAAGCTGTTCTATAGCCCCAATGCCCATAAATTTTTTAAAGACCAATCCTTTGGGGATCATTGAAAATTTTTTCTCTAAGAGCGCTTTATTTCCCTTTTGGACACCTCAACCTGTCTAAAACTTTTTGGATGAAAAGGGGGAAATTTTGTATAACCCCAAAAAATTTTAATAATAATTTTTCTAAAATTGCCTTTACAAAAATTGTTCCCCTATCACTTTTTATAGCTCAGACCCCAAAATTTTAAAATATATTTTTTTTTAAAAAATTTAATACAACCCTGCTGCATTATTTTAAGCAACTGCCCTACCCATTTCGAAACATAATAAACACTACAAGAAATATTATATTGAAAAAAGAGGGGGGAAAAAGGGCCCCATAAAGTTGATTCCCCAAACGTCAAAATTCAATTACAATATATTTTTTTTGGGGTAATTCATGTCTTCTTGAATATTCCCACCCTTTTGGCATTGAGCAAAGTCAAAAAAAGTTCCGCAATCATGAAACAAACTGGCCAATAAAACCCATAAAAAATTTTAGTCCCGTTTTTTCTATACCAAAGAAACCCTCCACCTTTCTCTAAATACAATCTGTAAAACAAACTGTTCACTTTTAGGTACAAAACGTCTAATTATTGGTCCACTTTTTTAAAGAGATAGGGTTCATCCCAAAAAAAAACTAATCTGTAAAATTTTCTTTTTCTTTTGGGTAATAAACCAAGGGAGTGTTTTGCTAACCAAAAATTAATGTATCACATCCCAAAGGGTAATCCTTAACTTCTACTACATGCAATTTCTCAGGGAATTTTCATTTAAGGTGAACAAAAAAATTTGGATTCAAGACGGATAAGTGGGATCAGCCACCACTTTTCATTCCCTTCTTATCTTTAATTTCCAGGGGGTTTAAATTTCTTGCATTATAAATCCACGAATTACCTATTTTAGCACACTTTAGAAATGAAAACTTAAGGCACAGGTCATAAAACTATGATTTAGAACCTTTTAATAAGGGGGAATTTATCGCATGCAAAAAATGACTGCAAAAGTTTTTTTTTCAGTTGGGGCATAATTCCCTTTTGGGGGCCCAAAAGGGTTTCCCTGCTCGCTAAAATATTACTGAAAGACTTATTTTTCCCTTTTCCCAAGACCGCTCCTACACATATTTTTTGGCATCGCACATCAACTCAAAGGAACTCCCAATCAAGTGCAACAATCACTGGTCAGTATAGCTTTCCCCTTTTAATAATTAAAGCCTGCAAACAATTATCATAAAAAACAAAGCAGAATTTTTTTCTAATAATTACAAAGGGGCCTTGAGATTTTAAGAAGCCCCTGAAAATCTCCTGTAAAAAGCCAGCAGTCCCAAGAAGCTTCTGTTTCCTTTCACTGTAGGGGTGGTGGTAGCTTTTTATCCCCCAAAATTTTGCCCTGTAAACCCAAATTCCCTGCTTAGATATTTTTGGCCCTAAGACTATTCCCTCTCTTACCATGAAATGGCTTTTTTCCCATTAAGAAGCAGATTAGTTTCCTGCATCTCTTAAGCAACACCCAAAATTTGTCAGACATTTTTCGAAGACTTCCCCCAAAAACAGAAAAATCATCCATGAATTTTTCAATAAAATTTTAAAACATGTCAAAAATAGGGGACATCATGCATCTTGAAATTACGGTGCTTTACAAAGCCCAAAGGGGCTTCCCTAAAAACAAATGTGCCAAGGGACAAGAAAAAGGTGGTTTTCTCCTAGCCCGGGGCTATAGGTTTTTGAATTGAAACCAAATAACCCTAAAAAGGGGTAATAATCATGCCTGCAATTTTTTTCTAACATCTACAAAAAGGGGGAGGGAAATGTCTTTGCGGGACATAAATTCGTTTTCTATAGCATACAGACTTCCAACCATTTATAGTCAGGGGAAATTTAATTCATTACCCATTTTTTACAAAAGTCATACCCCCTTTTTTTTGGTACAACTTGGATGGGACTAACCCTTTTCTATCAGAAATTAAAAAAAATAATCTTGCATCAACAATTTAAGCACTTCTTTTTTCAATTTCCTTTAAGATTGGGTTAAGTCTTCTTTGTGTTGTACTTAGGTTACACCCTTTCAAAAAAAATTCTATAGTACAATTTAAAGGGGCAACCCAAAATCAACAAGGCCACCCATGCTTTCCTTATGTTCATAAACATCCAAAAGTTGTTGCCTTGATCACCATCAAGAAGAAAACAATTCAAAGACTTTCTTTTCCAAGATATAAAATTTCAAATTTAGAAATGTTTAAGTCAACCCCGGGGTTTGTAAAGAGAATTTGGTTTTTTTTCAGGGTCCCCCACCCCTCAAAGGTCGAGTCTTAAATTCACAAATTTTGTTCAGCAAGTTCTTTTTGGGGTTCATCCCCCACATCACTCCAAATAAAAAAAACCCTAAGAATCGACTCCACGGCTACACCTGCTTCCTTCCAAACCACAGAAAGCTCTCAAAAATATCAATATGAACAGATTTACATCTCAAATTTTTTTGCAGCCTCATACACTTAAATGTCTTGTTCACCCCTAACTCTCAATAAGTTTTCCCTTTTTCCCACATCAATTAATTTCCTTACCTTTTCCAGAATGGTCTTCCTAAATCAGGGGTACCTCTCTATCTTTTTCCCTTTCCAAGACTGAAAATCAACGGGAAAGATAATTTGTCCACTTTTACAGGACAACCCACTATACCCCTTTGGGGACTACACTTCTATCCGCAAGTTGTAAGGTGACACGTCTCCTTACTTCTCCAAATCCTATTTTCTGAAAATGGATAGAGGCATTAAATTAACTTTTACAAAACTATAAGTACTTTTTCAAAAAAAATTACCTAGTGCAAAGGGAAAAGTAAAAATTTCCCTAATCTCTTTTTTTTTCTTGGGAAATTGGCTAAATTTCTTCTGTAAACTAGAAAATTCCCCATAAGCACACCGGGTTTATTCCCCTTTAAATCTTTCCCCTTTTTGTGATAAATCCTTCATGAACCTAGCATAAGAAGGGATCTCTGAAGTGTCTCTCAAAGGAATGTTAATTTGCAATTTTTTTAAAAACTTCTAAAATTTAGAAAAAATTTTGAATCCAATTTGTGTTGCTTTACCTCCGGGAAAGGAAAAAGGAACATATCTTTCACTTTTGGTGAATTTTTTTTTGGTTCCTCTTCCTTTTTTTTCCCTTTATCTTTCTCTATTTAACCTCCTTTCCTTTTATTTTTTTATCAACCAATTCCTTCCATTTTTAGCATAATAGCATTTTTCCCTTAGGGTTCTGCCATATTGCTAGGTAAAGACCCAGATGGTCATTACTCAAATGTTTGAAATTTAAAATAAGGGATTTTTTAAGATTCCAATTGGGTTGTTTTATTTTGCAACTTGTGTCAGTCTTTTGATAACTTATCGGTTCTTTTATTTTAACGACCTTGCGAGAAGAGGTATTATGATTAGAAGTTGATGGGGAATATTAATTTTGCCTTGCTTTTAAATCCCGGGTTTAATGCGTTTTTTTTTTTCCATAAGAAATTTGGGTGGTTACGCCACCCTGGATTTTAAGTTTTGAAAAAGGGCCTTGATTTCCCTTTGGGAAATTGTTAACAAAATTTACTTGCTCTCCAGGGGGAAGAGGAAAATTTTCTAGATGGGGACTCAAGATTGATGGGTCCTACAAACCACAAAAGAAAAATTTTTTAACATTAAAAGAAAGGGGCAATGAGTTTACTTCCTGGGGGGTAAGACAAAATCTAGCCTTAAGGTGTCCATGTCATTGACAGATCCCTTTAGACTTACCTCTTTCATGTTTTCCAAATTTTGTGCCTAAGGGCCTTTCATCTACAAAGCACTAGCCCCATCAACGACTTTCTCATCTAAACACATCTCTAAGATCTCAAAGTCCCTTTTCTAAAATGAATAGAAAACTCAATAAGGAATTATCTGGAATCCATGATGGGGGATTTTTAATTGCCCCTTGAATCTTTCCCATGCTTCATAAAGTGATTCACCACTAAACTTAGTGAAATTTGTTATTCATTTCTTAACCTATAGTTCTAGTGTGGAAAAAAACTCCTTTAAAAAATTTAAAAGAAGATCAACCCAAATGGTTACAATCTTTTGCATAATTTTAAACCCAAACCCAGCTTTTTTTCTAAGTGAAAATGGAAAAAATTGAGCCAATTACTCACAATAAAAATTATTCACTTTCACTGTATTTCAATTTGAAAAAATATGTAATATGCCACAGGACTCTCATTGGATTCCCCAAATTGATTTGACTGAACCATTTGAACGAGTTCTGGGTTTTTAAATCAAAATTTTTACTTGAATTGTTGTCTTTTTATTGCGGACCTAAACAACAGGGACATGTTTCCCAAGGGTCTACCCAAAACCTTAATCCATTGTTTGTTTCCCTTTCCATGTTCTCTTCTTTTTTTTCTTCTCGCTCTCTTCTAATTTTCGAAAGGGGCTTCTATCTCAAATTAAAATTGGGAAAAGTTCACACTTCTCCCTTATCAAAAAAGAAATTCAAAGAGAATAGGAAAACACACAAGAAAAAAATTAAATAAAAAAATAAAAGCCCCCTAAATTTAAAATAGAACTAAAGATGTCTAATATTTAATCAATCCCCGCAATGGCGCCAAAAACTTTATCCAAAGCAAAAAAAATAAAATGAGCGTGAATAAATACCGGGGAAGTTACCGGGTCGGATCAAGTAAATAGTAGAGAAGATGCGAACCCAAGATTTTATTAAGTAATAGACCTTTATCAATTTTACTATTATTTAGGGAATGAATTTTATAATCAAATGTGAAGAAATACTAAATCTTAAAAAGGAATTGTGTTGAAAAAAAATGAATTGTGGGGGAAAAAGAAACCACCAAAAATTTATAATATATTGCCTTTCCCAAGTTATAATAAAACCCAAATTTAAAGGATTTTTATAAAAATTAACAAAAACCCAATCTTTTTTTAATGTTAAAGTAATGTTACCTCAATTTTAATTTAATAGCTCCCCCCTAATTATAACAAATGGGATTCAATTCACAAACATAAATTTCCCAAATTTTATAGCCAAAACTTTTTAAAAAATTTTTTCCTAATCCCTTATGAAAAATTTAATAAAAATATTGCATAAACCTTTGGTCAATTTTTAAAAAAACAATAACGCCTTTTTCCACTGAATTATTAAATCTTTTCTTAGGAATTTCCCCGACAAAACCTAAATTTCTCTTCGAGCATTTACTCCATCTTAAATTTTAATTACAAAATGCAATTCATAACAACTTCTTAAATGAAATTCCTATATCATATTTCCTATACAAATACAAAATCATTTTTTTGAATTATGGCTTTACATGTTTCCCACAAGGGTATTTAGAACATTAAGTAATTTTTTTAAAAAATTGAAATAAAGAGGGGCAATGAATTCATATTTAACAACAAGAATAAACAATAAATGGCATAAAAGAAAAAAAAGAAATAAACATTTCATAATCTTCAAGATTTTTTGAACTTCAATCTTCCAAAATGATTTCCCCAATTCTTCAATTTAAAGCAAACTTCACAAAATAACATTCTTTTTTTTAAACTAAAATTTGGAATAACATGAAATTAAAAGGAATTAAAAAAATTAAAAACCTAAATTCCAAGGGGAAATTTTAATGATTCAAAAAAAACAAATGACTAAAACAAGAAAAAAACAAAAAATCTAAACAAAAGGGGTTCCAAGTTCACACAAGGGGGAATTTTAAAATCCAAAAAGGGGGAGGAAAGGTTGACGAAGAATTTATCGCAAAATTTAAATTAAGATACGATTTTGGAGAGATTTCGCAAGGATTTTTCCGGGAATAATATAGTAGACAAGGCCGGGTCAAACTGCCTTTAATGCTTTTTTAGGGCCCGGGTTTTTGTAGGCCGCGACCTTAGTGCATCCTCCACTCGCTTTTTCAATTTTTTTACAAACTCCTCCAATTAAATTAATTTTTCTTTTGGGGCCAAAACCTTTTTCACAAAAACACCTTAAATATAATTTCTTTTTTATTTTTTTATAATATTGAAATAAAATTTAAAATAAAACCAAAAGAAAATATAAGATAATGTGATCTTATCATTCTCACTAAAGAATGCAATTGGGCTTCTCCCTGCAGACACTTTCTCTAAAACCTAATCCTGAGCATCACACCAATTTTTAAACGTTTTACAAAGTCAGGTAAAGCAAGTAATGGCGCCTGGGGCAGCTTTTTTTAGTGTCGAAAGGGCCCTTTCTTTTTGCCCCCCATCTGAACCCCACTTCTTTTTAATTCCTCAGAATGGTGCTCAATGGACTAAATCCCTTTACAAATCTCCATAAAAACTGCAGTCAGGAAACCCGCACATTACTTACATTAGTTGGACAGGTCATTCTTTGGGTCCACGAAACTTTTCTTCATCAACCTGTATTCCCTGTCACTAACAACAAAACCAAAAACACAATTTGTCTGTGCAAAAAGTGCACTTCTTTGGGGGCATATAAAAGCCCCTTCAATACTTCCTCAAATAATATAGACTTCCAAACTCTTGCTGTAAAAGAAATACTCAAAATAGACAACCACAAAAATTTCCAATAAAAGTCCCAAAACATGGTCATAATCTCTAAAATACTGGGGTTTATTAAACCGAAAAACATTACTAACCCCTCATACAATCCCTATTTTTCCTTTTTAAACGGGTTTTTCCCTTCACCCTTCTTTCATTTTAATTTGGTGATACCACTTTTCAGATCAATTTTGGAAAAGACACTAACCCATTTAAAATCATCTAACATGTCATCTAACAGGGAAGGGGTACGATACTTTACCTGATGTTTTTTGATGGCGCGACAGTCAAAACATATTCTCCTTCCCATCTTCTTAGGCACCAAAATCACAAGCATCACATGGACTCATGCTTTCTCACAACCCCTTTTCCATTAATTTATCGACCTTTTTTTTTGGGGTTCCCCCTTTCTCCTCCGGGTTTCTCCATAGCTCTTGTTTGGAATCGAGCTCCGGGGAAAAGGGCAAACGGTGCACAAAAACCCCGAATAGGTGGAATCCCTTTGGAAACTCCCAGGGGAAAATCTTTAAACCCCACAATAGACACAACCACACTAGGCAAAGATTAAATAGTTCGTTAGTATTTAAACAATTTCTTTAAAAAAACCCAAAAACATAGGTTGCTTCATCACAACGCCTCCCACTACGCTCGCTCTTGCCACACAACTCTCTTTTTTTCAAGGGTACACCTCCTTTTCACTCACCACCAAAGTTGAAACCCCCCCTTCAACTTTGGGCTCTCACACTCTTTTCCCCCTTTCCCCTCTTTTTCCTTTTGAATTTAAATTTTGTATTTTTTTTCTTTTTCCCTTGTCTTTTTCTCCCTCACCCCCCTCGCTTTTCACCCCTTTTTTTTTGCAAAAGACGTTTTTACTCAATGATCCTCAAACACCTTAAGGTTTTAAAAGGTTTTAAAATTAAAGCTTTTCCCCTGTGAAAAAGCTATACTTGTTACAAAAACCCTCATGAACAACCCTCCTATCAAATTCCCTGGCCCCCCAATAAAACATACACCCCTCATTGGGACTACATCCATAAAACCTCAAAACCCCATACCTACCAAAGCAGAAAAGCAATCAAGGCTTACACTCCCTTTGTCTCACCACTATCATTCAAACCCAATTTTATGGGCAGGGGGTCAATAGTTTTTTATCCCAACCTCTCGACAATAAAATTACTCACCACATTGGGGCAACTTCCTCCATCAATATCAAACCCGCAAATATGATCTCCTAAAAAACATCTACTATGAAAAATTTTCTCTCTTTGCACCTCCCCTTTTTCCTTCACTTCAATTCAAAGCTCCTTCACTACTGCCACTAAACCCTTTCCAGCACTCCTCACATCACAGCAAACCTCTAATGTAGGGATATCACTTCCTCACTATCCCCCCAGTCTCAAATCACCATCAAAAACAAAATCATAACACCCTATTTTTACATTGACTAACAAAGGGGCCCCTACCTTGGGATTTTAAAATTCTAATTCACAGGGAAAGAATCAGATTACCTTGGGTTTCTAGGGGTAGACTCGCTTCCTCTGCTCTCCTTTTGGGGTTTGGGGGGTAAGGCTTTTCTTTTTTCTTTCCCTTGGAAATTTTCCATGGTAACCGTACCCTTTGAAACCGTGCATTACTATACCTTTCCACCTATGTTGGTTCTCAACCTTTATAGCCATATGAACCATATCCTCTAATTCTACATAATGCGCAATTCAACAACATTTGAATTTCTCTATTCAATCCAACAAGAAATCTAGCCATGGTAGCCTCTCATCCTCCTCTACATTCGCCTTGATCATCGTTACTTCCATTTCCTTGAAATACTCATCCACACTTCGCTTCCCTGCTTAAGAGTTTTGCAATTTGTTGTGCAATTCACGATAGTAATACGCAGTACAAACCGCTTCTTCATCACCCTTTTCATCTCTTCCCACGACTCAATAGTGGTTCGCCATTCCTTCTCCGATTCAACATTAGTTGATCCCACCACACTATGGCATAATCCGAAAATTCAATGGCAGCAAGTTTCACTTTTTTTCTCCCACTATAGTTATGACAATCAAACACCATCTCCACCTTCTTTTCCCACTCTAAGTACGCCTCGTGGATCATTCTTCCTTAAAAAGGAGGAATCTTCAACTTTAATACTACTCAATTGATTATCCTCTCTATTCCTATCTCCTCTATCTTCTAATCCCTAGTTCCTCTATTCCGACCACTATAACCTCTATAACTCCTGACAGAAGGCTCATCAAAGTCATCACTCGACATTTCATCTCCACCCCTTAGTACTCTCCTAGAACAACTCTCCCTCTTACGCCCTTGGAAGACGTTTTTAGATTGCTCTAGTCTTTGCTCCACCGTCCCATGAATTTGTTCCATCCCCTCCTGAAACATCCTTTTGATCTCACCCCTCAACGCCTCAATCACTAACCTAGCATCAAACCTTTCCCTCTCACTTTCAGGAGAATGTTGCCTTGATATAATCCCTGCAGAAAAAGATTAGTACTAACATAAATATATATATGATCAAGCCTCACGATACACTCCCTACGTGTTTCGCTCAAATGATGATATCACACATCACTCGTGTATTCTCACAAACAATGATGATATCAACTCGCCAATTCCTCTTCTCAATTCTCTTGGAACTAACCCAAACTAACACCAATTCCCTTCCGTAAATTCCAAAACAACTCTAGGGTTCGTAAATTTCCTCTTTTTCTTTCTGAAATTTTTTTTTTGTTGTCTTTGTTGTTGCTCTGATCACACTCCTTTTTTTTTTCATGATTCTTTTTTTTTTTTTGTAACAAAATTGAATAGTAGTACTACACTTTCAATAGACAATTAATACTATGAAATTGAATACTAACAATTGATATGAACGATTGGAGTTAGGGTTTTGATGTTACCTTCCTCAAATCGAACTGATGTTTAACAACCTAAGCTCTGATACCAAACTGATGTGAGATTGGTTTGATCGGATTCCTAACTGATATGAACCACGCCAACGTGTGACGAAACCCAATACCAATACGTTCAGAATTCGCTACCTAAGATGCCAAACACACTCAAGTGGAAACCGCGACCCGTTGTCTATAAGCGAGATAAGAACCTTGGTATAATATGAAGACACCACAATCGGATAAAAGACCGATTGAATAGTCGGGATGAACGCCACGAAAATAAAATCCATAATTCTAGATTAGTTCTTTAAAGAACCGAGAGAGGAATTCTCACAAAAGTGTTTTCAAACTTCAATGTTGTATATTCTATATTCTAACCCTAGGAGCATATTAGGGTTTACAATTCTAACAATAAAGCCCAAAATGACATAACTTAGATAAGTTGTGTAACAATCAACAAACAAACATGTAGGCCGGCGGTGTAGACATGAAGGCCGGCGACCTTGGAGCCGGCCTTGAAACCGGTGTTGGAAATATACACGACCGTGTTGGAGATGTACACGACCGTGTACTTCTAGCCGTGTATCTTTCAGTGGAAATCTTGCCAATGTACACACCGTGTACTTCTATCGTGTATCTTTTCTGTGGAAATCTTGACAACATACACGGCCGTGCCTTTGAACCGTGTATACGACCGTGTATGATTCTATGTAACCTCCAGACTCCTATACGGCCTGCCTTGTAAAGACAGCCCTCTTCAACCCGTATCCATTATAAATTGTACAAGAGCAAGGTCATTCCCATGGTTGTTCCAATCCATTCTAGCTTCATGATTGCTCCAATCCTTTCCGGCTTTGTGGCACCTTTTTCAAACCCTTTGTCTCCTTTAATTGGTTTTACCATTTCTTTAAACGTCCAGTTGGGACTTTACAGGGTCCACAATTTTCCTCTTCTGGCTTGGGTCCCCCTCATGGGTCTATCAATTTATATGGTTAAAGAATTCAAATTCAAAAAGTCCGC